>CM076575.1:1853289316-1853412167 GCA_034641835.2 Pinus albicaulis | reverse complement strand
AAGGGATGGAATACTTCCTTACTTTTAGTAAGCTAAAACCACCAGGGCTAGAAGCTAACTACTACAACTTCTAGGTGTAGCTTTAGCTAGATTTGATGCTCCCCTGTGCTAAAGTAAATTTCAAAGCATCTTGTGTCTCAAAATATTTGGCATTCAATCTCCTTCACTATATGATACTCCACCGCACATTGATACTCCACCATGTTATATGTTAACAAAAAATATTGCAAAGCCTATAAGCTAACGACACCTACTCCATGGTTTGTGATCGACTAGATATAATGCTCTCATGCATCGCACAAACTTTTCACACTTCTCACCAATCAAGACCACTCATATAGGTGATTTAGCAATACATAAATTTGTTCAATTAGCCACTTATACCCTTCACCCACGTCAACAAAATTTTGCAAATGTTGGGGAGTGAATTTCCATGATGAGATCAAGAATGTCCATGCACTACAAATGCTTGAAAGCTTGGACCAACTCACCAACCATCTCCCAATGTGCATTTTTATTTCCAACCCACATAGCATTTAATCTCGTTGGGGAAAAGTTTCCATGTCCCCTACCCCATTAGCCAAGAGGGATGGTGGCAAACCACCCTTGTAATCCCCCTCCCTTCTTTCAACCCAATCATGTCCCTATTTCAGGTTATTATTGTTATTGATTATAAAAGGATTTAATATTTGTGCTAAACATAAAATCACTTGCAGTTGAAGACGTAAGCGGACATGCAGTATGCAGTATGTCAATCACTTGCAGTATGCATCGATGTGAACGTGGATTTTATGTCCATACCGCGTGTATACATAAAATATTGAAGCGATACACTCAAAAGTAAACCAGAAACCAGATTGAGAGCAGAGAGAGGCATTGAAGCTTGCATATTCTGAGGGATTCAGAGGCTGGAAAATGTCAATGCATTAATGTTGTGTATATTTTGAGGCATTAACGCACTGACATCTTCCAGCTTTTGAGTTTATATAGATTTCAATTTCCAGAACGAGGGAATGTTGTGCATGAATGTTGTGCATATTCCGAGGGATTTAGAGGCTGGAAAATATTAATGTATTAATGTTGTGCATATTTTAAAACATTAACACATTGATGTTTTCTAGCTTTTGAATTCATATGGATTTCATTTTCCAGAACTCAGACTTTCGCCTTCAAATTCTCTTGCAGATGAAAATACGAAGCCTCGACTCTTCGTGCAGGTAAAAAAGTGCCCAGAGCAATTGAATATCTAGTTTTCGCAAATAAATAAATGCCAGATAAACAAAGAAATTTATCGATTGCAGCACAAAGTGGACATGCATATCATGGATTCCAGAACGGAGGCTTTCGCATTCAAATTTTCGTCCAGCAGAACGTTCTGACAGTTGACAGGGTAATTGAATATCTAGTTTTGCATTCAAATTCAAATTCTCGTCCAGCAGAACGTTCTTACGGTTAACGTAATTGAATATCCAGTTTTGCAATCCAACAGCCACTTGCCTAATTCGAACAGCCAATAATTGGAATGCACGCTTACATTTTCCAATTCTTTTATATATATTTTATTTTATTTAGGAATGAAAAATAATATATAATTTATATTATTATTTTTTAAATGAGTGTAATTTATGAGAATATTAATCTAATTATTCATAAAATTATCATAATTAAATTGAAAAAAACGTGATTATAACCATAAATATAAATCAAGATATTTTTTTAATATGTATATATAATAATTAAAATTATAAAGTTAATAATAATTGATAGCTAAGGTAAATCCATCTAAAGCACTATTTAACATGAGCTTACATGTATCAATTGTTTTTTTTTTTTGTTGAAAACTTATTTTAGAGTGCAAAAAACAATGTGTATTTTTTTATTCTTTAAATTCCATTTTTAAATGTTACATAACATGTGTATCCAGCCATTTTATATTAGCTCATGTTAAAATATTTTATTCACAACACTTATCGCATGTTTTGTTGAAAATATTTAAGACATATATGAAAATATTGTATTTATCACGTGAAGAGTAAACGAACTATCAACAACTTGAGTTAATTGTTTTGTTGATAAATTTTTAATTGTTTATTTATATCATTATTTAATTCTTAAATAATTATAATTAACAATATTATTTTTCTTTAATTTTAATGTTAACTATTAATAACTATAATTGAAATTATAACTTTAATAATAGTAATAATTTTATGATATAATAAAACAATTTATTATTTTAATATTTATCATATAAATTATAAAGATTATAAAGATTTGGTCAATGTTTCAAACCATCTAATGTGGTTCATTTAAATGATTTTTATCTATAAATTTTTGTTATAAATAAAATATATATTATTAGAAAAACTTATTAAAAAACAATATACTAGAACAATTAATATATTAATTTGGGAGAGAAAAATAATACATAATATAAAAGTGAAAAAGTGTTAATATATAATCTTAATATATATTGCCCAAAAACACAGTCTATGAAATATAAAAGTGGAAAAATACTAATATATATAAGCTTAATAAAAATAGTGAAATTGAAATAAACCATTGTAGGAATAAATGTAAAATTAAAATAGGGGAAAATTTGCATCCTCAAAAGTTCACTATTAAATCCTCTTTTCTTCTAACATATTTCACAAAATTTAAAATTAATACAAATATTTTTTAAATATATTTTATAAATTTAAAATTAATATAAATTAGTGTAATGGTATATAAATTAATGGTTAAAAATATTTATTTTAAAATATATTGTTAAAAAATAAATAAATAAAAATTATTCAATTCCAAGTTTATGTTTAATGATTATTTATTATTTATTATTATTATTCATAATTATAGAAATAATGAATATATGAGTTCAACATATGTAGATGTAATAATGTCTTTAACTATGACATGTATTTTCACTAGACCAAATATTGTAGAATGTTTCATAAAAGTTAAATCCTACCATCCAAAAAATAATTATTGATAATTAACTAAAAATTTAAAAACTAAAGTACCAGGACATAAGCTTGAACATATTCTTCAATCATTTAAACCTTGCTTTGAGGTGATGGCAATTGATTCAAGAGGCACAACAGGGAGAATAGTTATTTTATGGAATCTAGCAGAAATAGTAGTGGAAGGATGGATAGGACTCCCGAGAATTTTATCAGGTACTTTTATACAAATTGGATCACAAGAAAGGATTCTCATATTGGCAGTTTATGGGCCTCCAATTCCAGGAGAAAGAGAGGAGTTCTTACAAAGTATAAGAACTTTAAATAATATGCATCAGGAAAATATTGGCTTCTCGGTGGAGATTTCAATATGATACTAAATATGACAAAAAAAAAGGAGGAATATGGAGGGAAGATCTAGAGATGGAGCTTTTTATAGATCTATTGACAAATCTTCATTTAGTAGACATCCCCACGGTGAATGGGATGTTTACATGGAATAATAGACATGGAGAAAGACATCAAATAGCATCATGCTTGGACAACTTTATAGCCTTGGAATCTCTAGTACGCCTGGATGCCTACTATGAAGCAGCGATTTTACCAATGCTCGAATCATATCATTGGCCGATTCAAATAGATATAGATGTAAAAGAAGGACCCAAGAATAGACCGTTTAAATTTGAATTATTTTGGTTAAGAGATCCCAGATTTCTGGAAAAAGCCGAACACTGTGTTGGGCACCAAATTTGGCTACCTTTCTGACCATTTTTATCATCCTTTTTTATCATTTTGTGTTTAATTACCTACATTTGCTATGCCAAACTTATCAGGTAAATACCCCTAACTTGTCCAATTGTAATATTTTAATTAATGAAGTAAAGTCATGGAGTCTTACCTATTTGCGGTGCTAAGATATGTGCTTGACTGCAGTTTAGAGAACAGGAACCCTTGCTACAGTGGTTTGCAATAGATTTGGTAACGATCAGCTATAGGGAGATCGCACAGCTGGAGTCACGATTCCTTGGGCCTATTCTTGTCCCCTTGCTCTATCCTGGACATCTGATGTTTGTGCTATTCCAAATGATGTGTATTTCTGAATGCGCGATTACCACGTTCCAGGGAAATCTGTTATTCTCCTGCGCTGTGTATAAAATGGATATTGTTCCTGTAAATGGGGGTTCCTGAGGGGATATTGTAATCACATATTACAGATTAATAAAGTACTACTGGTTTTGCTGTTCTAAGCGTCTTCGTGACTAACACAACCCTGATCAGAGAGCTAGGCCCGTTCTTATAATCAGGTGTTGCGCCTGTAAGTGTGTGAATTGTTTCTTGTTATGGTTGCTCTTATTATTCTTACTGTTAAGATTTCTTTTGAAGTTCAATATTTGATTTCATCTCATGAAAATGTTTTGAATCTTAATTATAAACCCTTGGTTAAGACAGATTATGTGTTTGTTCCTGCATATACCTTGCAAGTTGCCTTAAAAGGATACGCTCCTGGATTGATAAAATTAATGTTGGATTAGGGTGGATAAATCATTCTTACCTGGACACCAACATTTTGGCACCGTTTCTTAGGACGCTAACAAGGTGCAAGCAACGATTTGAACCAACCAGAGGGTCAATCTCTCGTCCTGGGGAGAGATCAAGCTTTCTCACTCTACTTCAGGTCTTGAGCGTAAGTTTTGAGTTTTGTTTGTTTATTTCTGTTTCTATTTTGGATTTAGGGCCATCTTCTTGTCCTGGGGAGGGAGGAGTCTTTTGACACCCTGCTGCAGGCCCTAGGTGGAGTTATTTCTTTTTTTTAACTTTCGTGTGTTTTCTTGTGAGGATACCTTAGCTTTTACCTTGGAGAGGGAGGAGTCTTTTGACACCCTGCTTCAGATCTGGGAGTATTAGGTCTTCCTATGGATCGTGCTATTTTGGTTCTTGTCCCAGGGAGGGAGGAGTTCTTTAATGCCCTGCTTCGGGCCTGAAACCCTAGCTTTTTATTCTGCTATATTTTTTTCTTTTTTTGCGAACTTTTTTATCTTGGGGAAGGAATGGTCTTTTGACACCTTACTCCAATATTGGAGCATTGTAGGTTCATACACAGACCTTCCATCATACCAATTTTTATATGAACAAAGAACCAAATAAGAGGGGTGGAGTGAGAGCCCCAAAAAGGGGAAGACCAGATTTGGGAAGAAAAACTTATATTCAGAAGATCATAGAAAAGGCGGAGTCACAAGCATCTTCTTGCACAGCTGTAAGGCCAGGGGATAGGAGAGTGAATTCTGAGGGATATTCATTGGATCAACTAGTGTAGGCCACGATATCCCTTGGTGATTTGGTACAACAGGGTCCTCCAACAGTGGAAGAAATAGTCAGCAGTAGACCGGACTGAGAGGATCTTGCACTGGTAATAGCAGAGGAAGATATCAAAAGTAGAACATCGACAGAGTCATACTACTCTAGTAAGCAAAAGGAATTTGTATTTGAGGGATTGAACCATTAGGACACAGGAAGAAGAAACGAGGAGATATTTGTATCGCCAAGAGACTGGGGAAGTACCACTAAAGCAATTCACATCCCAATAGTGAGGAGTCCTCGGCCATCCTCCACAGAGTCTGTTGAAATCCCTGGCGATTATTGGAAGATATTTATGGCTCCCACAACCTCCACTATCGAATTTACCATTGGGAATATGGGAGCTGGCGTGCCTACAAAGCCTATCCCATTGGCAGCCTTACCAAACTTCCATGGGCTTGTTTCAGAGGATCCTGACACATTTTTATTTGAGTTTGACATAGTGTGCCGGGGGTATGATTACACGACAGATGCCCAGAAGTTAAAGATTTTTCCTTCTACACTAAAAGGGACGGCTCTGTGATGGTTTATGGGCCTTGGAGGAAAAACCATTTCCACATGGGATGATATGAAAATAGCTTTTCTAGAAAAGTACCAGGATTACTGCAAATCCCAGAACGTCAAGGAGGAACTTTTCAAGTTCACACAAAAATAAGATGAAAGTTTGGAAGATTGTGTGGAGAGTTTTAAGTACCTCTTACAGAGGTCAGTTCATTCTGATCTAGATAAGGAAATTTTGAAGGTTATCCTCCTTCGATCCTTTCGAGAGGACTCAATGGAACTGTTGAATATTGTGGGAAATGGAGACATCTCCAAGGAAACCTTTGAAGGTATTTTCGATTTGTGTATCCAGTGCTCGAGGGGGCTTGCAAGAAACAAATTAGGGATCCGTTCAGTAAAAGGATCTGGCAGGGGTGTTATGAAAGCAGAAATCAGGAACCTGCTAGACAACTTAAGGACAGATATTCTCAGTACCCTATCAACACAAATGGACACATTGCAAGTAAAGTAGAAGCAGCTGGAACTGGATAGGACCATGGCAATATTTTGCCCAAAGTGCAAGAAGAATCATCTAGAAAGGGAATGCCAATTAAAGTCCATAGAAAAATGTGACATCTGTGAGATGAATCATGTAACAAACTCATGCACTTCCTTGCCAGGCCTGAAAGGGGTGTTTCAAGGAGCAGGGGAGGAAATAGAGCAATTGTACCTTATGGGTGCCAGGAAGTCGTGGCAACTTCGACCACCGATGGGAAATCAAGGTATGTACCCAAATTCATCTCAGTATTTCAATAACTACAACATGAATCCTCAAACCATGCCTTGTCCCCCTATGTGGCTGCAATACCAGTACCCACTGTGGCATCAATGGAACCCTCAAGCCAATGTGAGCTCACCATGGGCTCCAACTTGGTGAGGACCCTCTTTAGGGTAGTTTCCTGAACAGATGCCACAACAGAAACACCAATTACTCTCCAATGTGCCTCTTGGTAATCAGCCTATCAATCCTTAGCTTCCAATGCAACAGAAACTATAGTCCGTGTGATTGAAACTATTTTTTACGACACTCCAATCTGATGCTCAGAGAGAGAGTTATGAATCATTTCCCACGATCACCTCTTTGAGATGAAATTTAGGAGCCTGAAAAAATCACTACCTTCCACAGATCATATCTCCGAAAATATTGAGAACCAAGCTCTGAAATTTTTTGATGAGTTTCCTCAGGATTTTGCCTTCGCACCCTAAAAATTTTAGATTTTGAACCTTCTTAGAAACAAAGTTATAGCACAAATTCCATGATGACCTGTTTAGAGCAGTGAAACCCTAGAATCCCAAGCTCAGATACCAAATGTTATGTAACCAGCTCCAAAAATAGAAGAAAAGAGATATCAACGCCTTAGAAATAATCCACTTCGAGGGGGCAACCTCCAATACATTACATAAATGAACAATTCTTGGATGATACAATTTACAAAACCACCTTTCTATATATAGGAGTCCATGGGGCCATAATGTAATCCTAGTGGGCCACAATGTAATCCTAGCTAACCTAACAATAATAATTTAAGGGCATAATAATAACAATATGGGCGTTACAAGGGTACAATAATAACAATAAGGGGGTTACACTAACAACAATAAGTTACTATACTAGTAATATAGGGACCTAACAGGAGCTCTCTCTCTCTTACTCTTAGACACATAGAGTTTTATTGGATAACTTTAGCATTGGATCAAGAAAGAAAAGAAGGCAAAGATGTGGGAAAGATCAAGCATGGAAGAGTAGGATCAAGCGGGGTATACTTGAAAGTTTCGATTTTCATGTATGATTCCTTGCAAGATTTCACATGCATAGTTATGCATGTGGTGTCTTGGTTCTCTTGTTTCCAGTGGAATGAGTTTTTCCAGTTGTGAAAATGTTCTTCATCCTTGCCTTTCCACTTCTGGATATCCATGGTGTGATGAGATTCTCATGTTTTGGTTAAGTTTAATTGCTGGATGGATTCGAAACAAAGTGAGGTGGATCTTTGAATGAAAGAACACATGGCCTAGTAATACCTAAACGAGACTATGGATTATAGTAAAGCCATTGGTCTAGTAATCCCTCAATTAGATTATGGGTTGCAGTAAATCTAGGTATTGTGTGCCTCGATGGGCATAAAAATCCTTGACTGGTGAATGGTGAGATATACATTAAAGCTTCGAGGTGGTTTCCCTTGATCAAGCCTAGGAATCCTTGGCTAGTGAATGGAGGGATATATGGTAAATCTTGGAGAGTGGTGTCTCAATTATGGCCTAGTGATCCCTTGATCAGACTGTGGATTGCGTTAAATCCTAGAGACTAGGATACAAGAAAATTCCTCAGGCTGTAGATGGATAAATCCAATGGCATCCATGATTGTTTATGGCCTAGGGATTAGGTGAATATTGTGGTAAATATTGGTTTTATTTATAAGGGTAATGTGGTTTAGCCTCCAGAATTGCTGGTTACTTTGTTTGGTTTTGAGTTCCACATTCATGCTTAGAATATGGCATGAGGATGACTGGCTGAAGAGAGATTTGGTTCAGCCAATATATGGTCGGGTGGAATGTGGAAGTCCTAAACCGGGTTGGCTTTTGCATTCATTAATAAGAGTTCACTTCCTTGGTATTTTATTTGAAAATGTACTCGTTCATATGTGGCATTTATGGTTGTTATAGCCTTGCTATTTCTATTGTTTATATGTTGGTTATGAGTACATTTTATGGCAGTGATGATGTATGGCTCTCATCATGTTTTGATTTACAAATGAATGAACAATGAATATATGACCAAATAGATGAAAATGTATCTAATGTGATAAGGCATCAATCCCTCTTAGTGATTCTTAAATAATTATGAAACCCCTATGCTCTGATTTTTTATTATAACCTGTAGAATGCATATTTGTGTCATGTCTGACAAAATACTTGTCATGGCTAGTAGGGGTGAATTCAAGTTCTTATTCAAATATTTTCATTTGTATCATTGTCTTTATGTTACTTTTCATTGGCATTTATTTATGAAAATAATGAAAAATAGGAGATAAGGAACCTGGTTCTAGCACCCACCCATACTACTTCAGGTGAGACTGTGACCTACGCAAGTGGGTCACTGTCAAAAGGGCCAGTAGTGTAGGGGTTTCTTGGAAAACCTTGCACACCGAACATGGGTCAGGACCCCTCAAGCCAACAAATGGTTTCGTTGCCGGGACCGGAAGAGATCTAAGAAATGGAATCAGGTAGCGGCATCAGAGATCTAGCACTGGGATGAATGAGCCAAGGTACAGCACAGAACGAAGAGGATTATCAGAATAGGCGAGAGTAAGATTGCCCTGCCTAGAGTCCATCAAGACCTACACAAAATCTGTCAGCCGTCCCAATGCTAGTCCCTCAAGAAGGTAAACCAGAGGGGCCCATGGCAGCACACTTGAAATTTCCTACCTTTATAGGAGCAGTTGACAAGGCCCTAGAACGGTTCTGGTTCATGGCCAATTCGGCATGGACGACGCAAGGGGTGGTAAGTGATACTATAAGAAGAGTGCAGCTATCCTTGGCTTTTGAGGAAAGGGCGTTGGATTGGTATATGCGGTACATATCTAAAAACGGGAGTGCAACACTTCAAAATATTAAGGATGCCCTAAAACAACAATTTTAGAAACCGAAATCCTATTCCCAACTGGTATCGAAAGTAAAATACTTCAAGTAGGGAGCATCTGAGCTAGTTTTGGAGGTTGATCAGCGATTAAAAAAAGCAATTCATGAAGGCGAGTTCAAGTACGATGAAAAACAACACAAAAAATGGTTTATCACTATGCTCCTACCTCACTTGCGTACACCCATGGGCCATCAGACTTTCAGATCACAAGAAAAAGCCTTGGAAACTGCCATGAAACTTGAAGTTGTGCCTAAGGATGACACAAGGGAAGGAGTACAAAAAATTTAGGAGTAGCTCGAGGCCATGCACATGGAAATACAGAGCTTATAGATGGAACGAGGGAAGGGAATAAGCACAGACCTTTGGTTCAAGGATTGCCAAGTGGCGATATTGCATGATACAACCCAGTGTCCGCGAATGAATAGAGGTGAATTGAAGCAACAATAGTGCAGGCTCTGTTGATCGATAGGACGCGATGAGAAGAATTTTCGCACCTATGACTTATTGGTAGATCAGGGAACCCTCTATAGGGTACAATCCGATCCTGCCTCTCCAAGATCCCCCGCGAGCTTTGGTAGCTCTCCTACACGGGGTAAGGATGGGCGGGGTGGAAGCGCTGGACGAGGACGGGGCCAACTAATCTACTACCACTGTGGAGAGGTAGGGCACTTCGCCCGGGACTACTCAAATCCTACTAGATAGACCTGTAAATACTGCCGACAGTTGGAACATGAAATCGAAGACTGCTCGATTTTGCTAATGAAGATGAAGGACAAACAATCTACTCCCACGCGAAATATACAGAGAGTCAAGACGGAGCTAAGGAGCATAACGCATAGCATGGTCACTCAGAGAACAAGAGAGGAGCTTGTTGTTCGGAAGGAACCAACTCCCAAAAAGCAGGAATCACTAGGAGCCCTTGCGCAGCTGCCAGAAGAAGAAGTTGAAACCTTTTTAAGGGCATGCTTGAAGCTCCTATGCAGCCCGCAGGCAGGAGAAAGTCTTCAAGTATTACTGCAGGACTGCAAAGCTCAACCTAGAATGATGGCTGAGGTTAAGGAAGTAAAAAAATTACATAGCTATAAAAGGTGCACTGGGAGAGAGATGCACTTGACTGCATAGATTGGTGACTATGAGATAGATCAGGTTATTCTTGATCTTGGATCTGATGCGAATGTATTACCGAAACAAACCTAGAAATGAATGGGGGAACATAAATTAGACTGGTCCACCATCCAGCTACGAATGGAAAATCAATAAAAGATCATCCCTCTGGGACAATTGCCAAGGGTTATGGTTGATGTCGCAGGAGTAAGGGTCTTGGCTAAATTTGAGGTCATAGAAATTGTGGAAGATACGGACCCCTATCTTGCACTCCTAGGGATAGACTGGGCTATCGATGTAGGAGGTGTCATTAATCTAAAAAAACGCATCATGGTGTTTGAGAAGAATGGGACACGTGTAATAGCACCACTGGATCCTGTTGAGGGTGCACGGTATACTGAACCAGCATATGAGGACGAGGAGCTTGATCACATCTATAGGATGACAGCATAGGATGAGGAATAGGATTATCCTACAATAGGTGGAGTATTCAACTAGGAGAAAAACAGGGAGTACTTTTCTAACTTAGATGAAGAACTTGAGAAGTGGCAGACCCGGCTACATGAGGTTTCAACTATTCGATGCCCTCGGATTGCAAGGACTCTCTACTGCATCACTTCAGAGGTAAGGGACCTTCCCCACTTTGATGAGTCTAGTACCATCCAGGAATTCATAAGAACATTAGAAGCTAGGATTCCCAAGGATCGACGACTCTGGGAGCTCAATCTGGCGCTACGCGACACACCTTCCCGATGGTGGGATACCCACAAGAAAGCATCTACGGACTGGGAGGCATGTCGAGATAGGATGGTGATGCGATTCACAACCCCTGCCGATGTGCGCATGAAGATATTCCTAGGGCCCAGAGATCCCCGTGCACATCTGCGTATATGGACAACCAATTGGGCCGACTAAACTCCAGATGAGTGAATCCATCTATTTATACATTCCCTGGGCCCTATCCCCACTACATGGTACTTGGATGTCGAATTACATCAGCGGACCTGCCATTGGGAGATATTAAAAGAGGACTTCCTCGGAACGTTTGGACTCATTGGGGGAACAAAAATGCTTGACGAAGCCTTGCAAGACATTGATGCGTTCGTCTTTAAGAAACCTCACCCCCACACTCCACCAGCCATTCTAACATGGGAGGCCCAGATGCTAGACGACATAGTCAACTGCCAGACCCTGGCGATTAATGAAGAGGAAGATAAGCCGCGGAATATCTCTGTTCCAGAATTTGAAGGGGAGCGTACCATTATCGGACCATCGCTCGTAAATTTCGATGTAACGCAACCTCTCCGGCTACGCGAGGTTAATATCAGGACAGATGAAGACCCTAAACTGGAAAAAATTGGGGACTATTGGGATGAAGGCACCATGGGCAAAATCGTCGAGCTACTAATGGAGAACCATGACTTATTCCCTACAAATTTTTCTGAGCTTAAAGGAATCACGGGGTACCTCGGCATTATGAAAATCACTCTAAAGTTAGAGGCATGACCCATCAAGCAGCGACCCTATCGGTTGAACCCTAAGTATAAACAAAAGGTCAAAGAAGAGCTGGACAAAATTTTGACCGCAGGTATCGTTGAACCAATTGAACAGTCAGATTGGATTAGCCCGATGGTCATTCAGGAGAAGAAAAAAAATGAGAAATATGCATCTGCATGCACCTCTGAAAACTAAATGATGCCTGCATTCATTACCCCTTCCCTACTCCCTTCTCTGATGAAATCTTGGATAACGTGGGTGGCTAGTAGGCCTATTCCTTCACAGATGGATTCTCGGGATACCATCATATCAGAATTGCACCAGAAGATCACAATAAGACCACCTTTGCCATCGAATGGGGCTCCTTCCAGTACACGGTCATGCCCTTCGGTCTTAAGAACGAACCTGCTATCTTTTCAAGGGTCGTAATGGCCGTGTTCAAGGAATTTATCCATAAGTTTTTGGAGATTTACTTCGATGACTGGACAATGTTTGGCCTAGTAAAAGAACATATCTCAAACCTGCGATTAATGTTGGATGCGTGTCGGAAGCACCAGATCTTCCTGAATGTCAAGAAGTACGTCTTCTGCATGCTGTTCGGAATCTTGCTAGGTCATATAGTCTGTCAACAGGGTCTGATGGTTGATCCCATGAATATAGCTGTAATTATCAATTTGGTAGCCCCTACAATGGAGAAATAGCTGCGCTCCATTCTCGGTCACACAGGCTATTACAGAAAATTCATTCAAGGATACGCCCTGATCACAGCTCATATGGAACAATTGCTCAAGAAAGATGTCTCTTTTTCTAGAATGATGAATGTCAGAAGAGCTTTGAATTACTCAAGGAGAAGATGATTTTTGCACCCATCCTAATATTACCTGACCAGTCAAAATAATTCCATGTACATGTTGATGCGTTAGGCATTGCCGTGGGTGTGGTCCTTACGCAGCCTGGTGAAGGAGATATTGATCATCCGGTTGCCTTTTCCAATCAAAAAATATCAGGTGCTGAACAGAATTACTCGACCACTGAACGCGAAGGACTGGACATGGTGTATGTGCTACAAAAATATGGCTTTCTACTTTGAGGAGACGCACAAGATGTTTACACGGACCGTTGACTTTGGAAATGCCTAGTCAACAAGCTTACGCTTGTTGGAGATTGCCGCTAGTTGTTACTGTTCCAAGAGTATGATTTTGAGATCATCATGAAGCTTGGAAGGTTGAATGCAGGCCCAGATCATCTGTCTCATGTTGATACAGGGGAAGAACCCACTAACTTGGACGAAGGCTTACCTGATGCGCAATTGTTTACCATTAAAATGGTGGATGACCACTTCGCTGATATCATTGAGTTCCTTACTACGGGTAGGGCCCCTGCTGCGTACTCGGTGCAACAAAAAAAGGAGTTGGTTACCCAAGTAGCAGACTTCACTATCATCGAAGGATAGCTATACAAGCTAGGCGCAGATGAAATACTCCGTAGATACGTATTAGAACATGAACGACCCATCATCAATTGTTTTTTTTTGGTTGAAAACTTATTTTAGAGTGCAAAAAACAATGTGTATTTTTTTATTCTTTAAATTCCATTTTTGAATGTTACATAACAGTCATTTTGTATTAACTCATGTTAAAATATTTTATTCACAACACTTATTGCATGTTTTGTTGAAAATATTTAAGACATATATGAAAATATTGTATTTATCACGTGAAGAGTAAAAGAACTATCAACAACTTGAGTTAATTGTTTTATTGATAGATTTTTAATTGTTTATTTATATCATTATTTAATTCTTAAATAAATATAATTAACAATATTATTTTTCTTTAATTTTAATGTTAACTATTTATATATTAATAACTATAATTGATTTAAAGAGCTTTATACAGCGCCTGCTGATACTCCTATTGATCCCCAGTCCTATCCGATTGATCTTATCCCCCTCTGTGTCCAAGATTCTGTCAACAATATGCTGTCCGCACCGATTAGCATGGAAGAGCTCAAGAAAGCCTTGGATTGCATGGAGCCGGATAAGGCGCCTAGGCCTGATGGGTTCACAGCAAGGTTTTATCAGTCTTGCTGGTCCATTATCAATAAAGACCTCCTGAGAATGATCAGGAAGTCTCAATATTGCTCAAAGATAGGAGGCAGTACCAATTCAGCCTTCCTTGCTTTGCTTCCGAAAGAGAAAGGAGCTTCAGATTTCAGCAGATTTCGTCCCATTTCGCTGTGTAATACTAGCTATAAACTGATTACCAAAATCATATCCATCCGACTCAAGAATATTCTGTCGGACATCATCCCAGAGAACCAAGGAGGATTCATCAAAGGGAGAAAGATTCTGGATAATATTGTGCTGGTTCAAGAGGCAGTTCACTCAAGTTGCCATCGAAAAGAGAAAGGAATGGTGATAAAACTCGATCTGGCCAATGCTTTTGACAGGGTGAGACATGACTTCCTGTTCACTGTTATGAAGAAAATGGGCTTCTCAACATCCTTTATAAATTGGGTGAAAGCCTGCATTTCCTCTCCTTGGATTGCGCCGTTGGTGAATGGACGTTCTACTGATTTTTTTCAAGCTTCTAGGGGTTTGAGACAAGGCTGTCCGCTGTCCCCTCTTCTCTATGCTATCCAAGCCTCAGTGCTCAGTTTCCAGCTAGACTTTTGTCAACAAGCCCATGCACTACCAGGCCTCAGAATGGTGCACAATGTTAAAGATATAAACCATGCCCAATTTGCTGATGATACTCTGCTGCTTGGAGGAGCGAGCATCAACTCGGCCAGATCTTTTAAGCAAGAGTTGGACATTTATAAGGAAGTCTCAGGCAGCAAGATAAACTATTTAAAAAGTACAATATATGGCTGGAACTGCTCAGTCAAAGATCTGGCTGACATAGCTAGGCTCCTTGAAATGAAAGTTTGCCAGATCTGGGAGTCCTTCAAATATCTTGGGATTCCAATCTTCAAATCCATTCCTAAAGTGGCCCACTGGATGCCCCTCTTAGACAAGCTTAAGCTCAGAATCCAAGCCTAGGGAGCCTCCTGGCTGAACACTGCTGGGAAAATAACTCTAATGAAATCTGTCCTTACAAGTATGCCTCTGTTTCAGCACTCCATTCTGCTTGCTCCCAAATCCTTCCTCAGTAAAATGGATAGTATCCTGAGGAGATTCCTATGGGAAGGGGGGAAAAATAATGAAAGAAGACTTCATTTAGTAATTGGGTCACCATTAAGAAACCTTTCTTGGAAGGAGGTCTTCAATTGAGAGATTTGGCTGCACAAAATCTCGCTCTTGGCTCCAAAATTCTGTGGAATATTGTAGCTGGGAAAGCTAGCTGGAGTAAGAAAGTCCTGTGGAAGAAATATTTTCAAGGCCAGCGTTTGAGATGTTTGGATCAGCCCCAAAAACCACCAAAGGCTCCCCAGTTTTCAAGCTTTGTCTAGCTGCTCTGGAGCATTTCAGATCCGATCTCTACTGGATCCCTGGTAATGGGAAAAAAATCAGAATCTGGGAAGACCAGATACTTGGAGATCAGCCATTGAAACACAGTGAAGGCCTTGCAAATATTAAATCGTGGCTGCAGTCCAACAATCTGGAAACCCTTTGGGACATATCCACCTGGACGGAGGATTCTGGTAGAATGTGGGTCAGCTGGAACCTGGGAGAGGTTCCTCATCGAATGCAAAATGAAGCTAAGTTACTGCTAGACAGGCTCCAAGGAAAATCCCCTACTTCAGCAAAAGCTAAGGACAAAAGAGGGTGGGGCTCCCATTCTGGCTCTTTCACGGTCTCTGAAGGTTACAAAAGCTTGAGTGTTGTTCCTAATGTACCCCCTGACCCAACGCAATGGAAGTTTATTTGGGCCTTCCCATCGCTTCCAAAAATAGACTTCTTCTGCTGGACGATGGCTCACAACAGCATCCTTACTCAAGACAATCTGAGAAAGCGTGGAATGGAAGGGCCTTCCAGATGCCCTTTGTGTAAGTCAGAGGAAGAAACAGCTACTCACCTGATGTTGCTGTGCCCCTTTGCCAAAGATGTTTGGAAGGGGGTTCTGAATTCAAGAGCTGACAGAGTAGAGCTGCCAAAAAACATTCCCAATCTCCTTCACGAGTGGATCAAGTTATCCTCGTTCAACCTCAAAAACAAAAACCTTCTCAAGACCGCTTGGATGTGGATCCCTAAATACATCTGCTGGAAGTTATGGTTGGAAAGAAATAACAGATTGTTCCGGGGTGAAAGCTGCACTACAAACAACATTATTTCCAAAATTAAAGCATTCTTGGGAGAGACTTTGGATGCTAATCCGGCTCTAAGGAATGAAGCAGTTCTGGACAGTGAAGAGGAGCTTTGGCTGAAGGATATTGCCCCAAATTATCAAATCAATCCTACTTCCCTTGTCTCTCCCCACGCTTCTTGGGAAATTAGACTGGAAGAACAGGAGTTTATAAAGTGGCGTGCTGCTTTGGAGGATCATTGTCTCTTCTTCGACGGGGCCTCTAAAGGCAACCCTGGGGCTGCGGGTGGGGGTGGAATCCTTCTGAAGCCTGATGGCTCCACTTTGCTCAGGTTTCATTGGGGTCTGGGCTCAGAATCAAACAACAGAGCTGAGGCTCTGGCACTATGGCAGGGGCTCTCACTGGCTCTCAATCGGAAAATTCACTCACTGACAGTCTTCGGTGACTCCAAACTTGTCATTCAAGCGCTGAATTCCCACTCGGCACCATCACAGATCCACTTAGTACTCATTCTCAAGAAAATTAGGTACATGCTGACTAAATTCCGGAAAATATCCTTTTATCATATACTGAGGCATCTGAATAACCAAGCTGATCTGGAAGCCAATCTTGGCTCAGCCTGCAGCCAAAGATCTCTTTCAATTAATTCTGAAGAATCGATCTGCATAATTCCGTAATGTTCAGCACTCTTAGCAATTATGTTCACTATGCTGCGCTGTTGGATTGCTTTCTGTCACAGTTTGCCCAGCATTCGCTTCCTCTGGTAGGCATTTCAAACAGAAATGATTATGGACATTACTATACAGTTGCAGTGCATAGGAAGCTCAGACTAAACTAGATGCATATGGCAGAAAGTGAAAGTTTGAAGAACTGTTGATATCAAGTTCCAGGTTTGAGCAAATTGCATGAATGGTTCATTATTAAGTGCGCTCTAAAGTGGCTTTCAATGCTGGTAAGAGATCCAAAGGTTGTATTGCAGCATCCTTCCTTTCAGTCTAAGTTGGACAGCGGCCGGAATGGTGGCTTCTATAGCTGTGCGTTGGGCACTGGCCATCGTTGTTTCATCTACAGTCCTCCTTGATTTCGATGCCAGAGCAGTGACAAAGCAAATCTGGTGTATGATTACCTCATAATCTCACCTCCTTTCAGCGAAGAAGGATCAGTCATGGCTATTCTTCCTGTCGCTGGCTTCCATGGTTCATCCAGAAGTATGTTATACCATTG
The DNA here is from genome assembly GCA_034641835.2 of Pinus albicaulis. Lineage (NCBI taxonomy): Eukaryota > Viridiplantae > Streptophyta > Pinopsida > Pinales > Pinaceae > Pinus > Pinus albicaulis. The sequence continues at coordinate 1,853,394,602 of CM076575.1, read as the reverse complement.
TCCAGGGAATTAGCAGAAGGACGAGGAATAATTTCTATGTAGCAAAATGGTCAGAGCAACACCCAATCCGGCAAATAGGTAGAAAATCAGTGTTCAAAGGGCTGAACTGACAAATCTGGCATTCTCAGAGTATCTCGTCTCACAGATCTAGCAAGCTTGCACCCGAATCCATAGGCGACATCTGCTAAAGTTTCAAAGGGAGAAACCCTCGTTTGTGTAACAGGACTGTAAGGGTCAAACAGAGTGTATTGTTCTTGTCCGCGGCAGCAGTTTTTCCGCCCTTAATCAAAATAACCGTTAAAGTCAAAAAAAAAAACTATAATTGAAATTATAACTTTAATAATAGTAATAATTTTATGATATAATAAAACAATTTATTATTTTAATATTTATCATATAAATTAGAAAGATTATAAAGATTTGGTCAATGTTTCAAACCATCTAATGTGGTTCATTTAGATGATTTTTATCTATGAATTTTTGTTATAAATAAAATATATATTATTAGAAAAACTTATTAAAAAAAAATATACTAAAACAATTAATATATTAATTTGGGAGAGAAAAATAATACATAATATAAAAGTGAAAAAGTGTTAATATATAATCTTAATATATATTGCCTAGTCTACAAAATATAAAAGTGGAAAAGTAATAATATATATAAGCTTAATAAAAATAGTGAAATTGAAATAAACCATTGTAGGAATAAATTTAAAATTTAAATAGGGGAAAATTTGCATCCTCAAAAGTTCACTATTAAATACTCTTTTCTTTTCAACATATTACATAAATTTAAAATTAATACAAATATTTTTTAAATATATTTTTTAAATTTAAAATTAATATAAATTAGTGTAACGGTATATAAATTAATGGTTAAAAATATTTATTTTAAAATATATTGTTAAAAAATAAATAAATAAAAATTATTCATTTGCAAGTTTATTTTTAATGATTATTTATTATTTATTATTATTATTCGTAATTATAGAAATAATGAATATATGAGTTCAACATATGTAGATGTAATAATGTTTTTAACTATGACACGTATTTTCACTAGACCAAATATTGTAGAATATTTCATAAAAGTTAAATCCTACCATCCAAAAAATAATTATTGATAATTAAATAAAAATTTAAAAAATCTCATTCCAAAATAAACGTACCTATTAAATTGTTCAATCCTCTTCTCTCTACATAAATTTAAAATTAAACTAAATAAAAATAGCCAAAACATTTGCCAGAATACGAACATTATTGACTTATCCTCATATCTATTTGCAAGATTAATAAGTGAAAAATACAAATACCATTCACTCATTGAAATTTGCAGTTGAAAAAAAATACTCTCAAATCTTCACCGCGATAAAATTGCCATTAGTCCTCAAATGTTTTTAAGGAACTCGATTAGCAAGCTGAGAATCCTCTGATACTATACTAAAGTAGCACGCTCTCTAATGTTAACAAAGGTAACACCAATAGTCACACTCTCTAATGTTAACAATGGTAACACCAACAGTCAAGTTTAAAAGAAGTTAAGGAATTAAATTCCCAAGTTGACAAACCTCTTCAATATAAACATCGTGGATACCCTCAGAAGCTATCACAAGCCATGTATGTTATCATTTACTCAACAATGGATAGAGTGGCATTACTGTTGGGCCTACATAATGTAACAACCTCGATGAAAATTCCATATAATAAAAATTAATGAAGGTAAAATAATAACCATGGTTATGGGACACTTGTTCCAAAGTGAACGTTTTGAAAAGCATGTTAGCGTGGGTGTTCATTTCGGTTATTATGACTATATAAATTGGAAAAGTCATTAGAAAACAGAGTTGGAAAGGAAAAATGACATTAATTTACATTTATTTATGAAAATAATGAGAAATAGGAGATAAGGAAGGTGAAAGGCCATAGGTTGCATGTGACGAGGAAGATGAAGGAAAATAATGGAAAATGAAGAAACTAGAGACCACATTAATAAAAACACTTCTGAGAATCAGTTCATACATTTTATCAGTACTACGTTTTTGTCAGTTCAGTTTTGGAGCTCTCTCTCTCTTTCTCTTGGACACATAGAGTTTTATTGGAGAGCTTTAGCATTGGATCAAGAAAGGAAAACAAGGCAAAGACGTGGGAAAGATCAAGCATGGAAGAGTAGGATTAAGTGGGGTATACGTGAAGGTTTCGATTTTCATGTATGATTCCTTGCAAGATTTCACATGCATAGTTATGCATGTGTTTTATTGGTTCTCTTGTTGCCAGTGGAATGAGTTTTTCCAGGTGTGACAATGTTCTTCATCCTTTCCTTTCCACTTCTAGATAGCCATGGTGTGATGGGATTCTCATGTTTTGGTTAAGTTTAATTTCCGGATGGATTCGAAACTAAGTGAGGTGATTCTTTGAATGAAAGAACACATGCCCTAGTAATACCTAAACAAGACTATGGATTACAGTAAAGCCATTGGCCTAGTAATCCCTGAATTAGATTGTGGGTTGCAGTAAATCTAGGTATTGTGTGCCTCGGTGGGCCTAAAAATCCTCGACTAGTGAACGGTGAGATATACGTTAAAGCTTCAAGGTGGTTTCCCCTGATCGAGCCTAGGAATCCTTGGCTATTCAATGGAGGGATATATGGTAAATCTTGGAGAGTGGTGTCTCAATTATGGCCTAGTGATCCCTTGATCAGACTGTGGATTGTGTTAAATCCTAGAGACTAGGATACAAGAAAATTCTTTAGGGTGTAGGTGGATAAATCCAATGGCATCCATTATTGTTTATGGCCTAGTGATTCAGTGAATATTGTGGTAAAGAGTGGTTCTATTTATGAGGGTAATGTCGTTTAGCCTCCAAAATTGCTAGTTACTTTGTTTGGTTTTGAGTCCCACATTCATGCTTAGAATATGGCATGAGGATGACTGGTTGAAGAGAGATTTGGTTTAGCCAATATATGGTCGACTGGAACGTGGAAGTCCCAAACCGGGTTGGCTTTTGCATTCATTAATAAGAGTTCACTTCCTTGGTATTTTATTTGAAAATGTACTCGTTCATATGTGGCATTTATGGTTGTTATAGCCTTACTATTCCTATTGTTTATATGTTGGTTATGACCACATTTTATGGCAGTGATGATGTATGGCTCTCATCATGTTTTGATTTATAAATGAATGAACAATGAATATATGACCAATTAGATGAAAATGTATCTAATGTGATAAGGCATCAATCCCTCTTAGTGATTCTTAAATAATTATGAAACCCCTATGCTTTGATTTGTTATTATAACTTGTAGAATGCATATTTGTGTCATGTATGACAAAATACTTATCATGGCTAGTAGGGGTGAATTCAAGTGTTTATTCAAGTATTCTCATTTGTATCATTGTCTTTATTTTAATTTTCATTTCTGGAAGTTTCATGGAGTTTTGGGCAGTGGTCTGAGTCTTGCCCCTGAAAATGTGGCACATAATCTCGGGTTGTTGACATACAATTACTTGGTAAAGTCCCTAGTCGCAGGCATGCCCTTGTTGTGGGAGTTAATAGAAGGTATGAGTCGCATGGATGCCCATTTCATGGGAGCGAATGAGGATGTAATGCATTAAAATTTCAGGTTGTATAGGGGGTTGATAACTTGGAAAGGTTGGATGGCCCCGGAGGGTTCTATATCATGTGTAGAAGGTCATATTGGTCGTGTTCTGTTGGTTCAACTTCATTAAATTTACATGGGGAGTTGTATTAGATCATATTAGCCCCTCATCAGATGTTTACCCTAGTAGACCGATTAGCTTAGGTAAATGTGCGAGGAGGGTGTTACAAAGTGGTATCATAGAATGGTTCACCCCTTGGACTAGATGGGTGGTGATGCGGATTTATGCAGGAATGCAACATAATACACATATAACCATAAATACAAAGATGCAATGGAAATAAAACTTCATTTCATTAATATCAAAGAATTGAAATTTTCTTATAGACATAATGGAAATAAACTAGCTAGGGTGCTTATCTCTGAGAAGAGATGTGGCAGCTACAGACCTCTCAACTGAGTTACAATGAGGCTCCATGGCCTATTTATTATTAATAAACAATTTAGAACCCTAAACATCAAAAACCCTAACCTTAGGAGATGAAGTGCCAAAACTATAGGCCCCGTTTGGGTAAATTGGTGTTTCAACTTCCCGGGGACGTAAATTTGGCATACGATCTCCGTTTGAAGCAAACCATACCTCGTTAGAAAGATCTATACAAGGAATACATACTGTTGATGTGAGAAAAACTAGTCCATGGGCCCCTGTTGCTCCAGGTTTTCCCAAAAACATTGTTTAGGGTCTCAAAACGACGCCGGAAATTTAGGACCTAAAAAACTGCTAAAAATAGTAAGTTGTGCCGAAATTGAAAAACTGAAAGAGAAAACGGTGGGGCCCCAAGTGGAATAGGCGAGTGGCCACCAATATCCACTTGGATCATTCCTCCCCCCTTTGGAAGCAATGGTCCCCGATGAATTGAGTTCCTCCATGAGATGATGAAACTTCTGTAGAACTTGGTCCCTGGTGAAACACTTTCCTTGGTGCAGGAGTTGGACAGCTTTGACAACCCGATACAGTTGGATCTTCTGTTGGTGAGTGTTCTTGATTTTCATGTCCATGATACAATCTGTGTTGACCTGTTCCATGAAGTCTGGGTTTAACTCTTTTGGTGTGAGTTCTTCTGTAATGTCAGAGGTGTACAGTAGAGGTGGGAAGTAGGGATGAAGGCGGTCTACATTGAATACTCAGTGCAGACCAAGGAATTGTGGAATATTGAGCTCGAAGGCATTGTTCCCTACATCCTTGGTGATGGTGTATGACCCATATCGAAGAGGGTGAAGCTTGTGGTGGGGTCCAGTGAGGCGTTCATTCATAAAACTAGCATAATTACATTGAAAAAAATGTGATTATAACCATAAATATAAATCAAAACATTTTTTTCATATTTATATTTAATAAGAATAATAATAATAATTAAAATTACAAACTTAATAATAATTAATAGCTAAGGTAGATCCATCTAAAGCACTATTTAACTATCTAACATGAGCTTACATGGATCGATTTTTTTGGTTGCAAACTTATTTTAGAGTGCAAAAAACAATGTGTATTTTTTTATTCTTTAAATTCCATTTTTGAATGTTATAACGATTACATAACATGTGTATCTAGCCATTTTATATTAACTCGTGTTAAAATATTTTATTCACAACTCTTAAAACAGATATGAAAATATTGTATTTATCACGTGGAGAGTAAAAGAACTATCAACAACTTGAGTTAATTGTTTTGTTAATAGATTTTTAATTGTTTATTTATATCTGTATTTAATTCTTAAATAATTATAATTAACAATATTATTTTTCTCTAATTTTAATGTTAACTATTTATATATTAATAACTATAATTGAAATTATAACTTTAATAATAGTAATAATTTTATGATATAATAAAACAATTTATTATTTTAATATTTATCATATAAAGTATAAAGATTATAAAGATTTGGTCAATGTTTCAAACCATCTGATATGGTTCATTTAGATGATCTTTATTTATAAATTTTTGTTATAAATAAAATATATATTATTAGAAAAACTTATTAAAAAACAATATACTATAACAATTAATATATTAATTTGGGAAAGAAAAATAATACATAATATGAAAGTGAAAAAGTGCTAATATATAATCTTAATAAAAATAGTGAAATTGAAATAAACCATTGTAGGAATAAATGTAAAATTAAAATAGGGGCAGATTTGCATCCTCAAAAGTTCACTATTAAATCTGCTTTTCTTCTCAACCTATTTCATAAATTTAAAATTAATACAAATATTTTTTTTAAATATTTTAAAAATTTTAAATTAATATAAATTAGAGTAATGGTATATAAATTAATGGTTAAAAATATTTATTTTAAAATATATTGTTAAAAAATAAATAAATAAAAATTATTCAATTGCAAGTTTATGTTTAATGATTATTTATTAGTTATTATTATTATTCATAATTATAGAAATAATGAATATATGAGTTCAATATATGTAGATGTAATAATGTCTTTAACTATGACATGTATTTTCACTAGACCAAATATTGTAGAATGTTTCATAAAAGTTAAATCCTACCATCCAAAAAATAATTATTGATAATTAAATAAAAATTTAAAAAATCTCATTCCAAAATAAACGTACCTATTAAATTGTTCAATGCTCTTCTCTCTACATAAATTTAAAATTAACCTAAATAAAAATAGCCAAAACATTTTCCAAAATACCAACATTATTGACTTATCGTCATATCTATTTGCAAGATTAATAAGTGAAAAATAGAAATAGCATTCACTCATTGAAATTTGCAGTTGAAAAAAAATTCTCTCAAATCTTCACCACGATAAAATCGCCATTAATCCTCAAATGTTTTTAAGGAACTTGATTAGCAAGTTGAGAATCCTCTGATACTGTACTAAAGTAGCACGCTCTCTAATGTTAACAAAGGTAACACCAATAGTCACACTCTCTAATGTTAACAAAGGTAACACCAATAGTCAAGTTTAAAAGAAGTTAAGGAATTACATTCCCAAGTTGACAAACTTCTTCAGTATAAACATCGTGGATACCCTCACAAGCCATCACAAGCCATGTCTGTTACCATTTAGTCAACAATGGATAGAGTGGTATTACTGTTGGGCCTACATAATGTAACAACCTCGATGAAAATTCCATATAATAGAAATTAATAAAGGTAAAATAATAACCATGGTTATGGGACACTTATTCCAAAGTGAATGTTTTGAAAAGAATCTTAGTGTGGGTGTTCATTTCGATTATTATGACTATGTAAATTGGCAAAGTCATTAGAAAACAGATTTGGAAACGAAAAATGACATTAATCGACATTTATTTACGAAAAGAATGAAAAATAGGAGGTAAGGAACTTGAAAGGCCATAGGTTGCATGTGAGGAGGAAAACGAAGGAAAATAATGGAAAATGAAGAAACTAGAGACCACATTAATAAAAACACTTTTGAGAATTAGTTCATACATTTTATCAGTACTACGTTTTTGTCGGTTAAGTTTTGGAGCTCTCTCTCTCTCTTACTCTTGGACACAGAGTTTTATTGGAGAACTTTAGCATTGGATCAAGAAAGGCAAACAAGGCAAAGACGTGGGAAAGATCAAGCATGGAAGAGTAGGATCAAGCAGGGTATACTTGAAGGTTTCAATTTTTGTATGATTCCTTGCAAGATTTCACATGTATAGTTATTCATGTGTGTTCTTGGTTCTCTTGTTGCCAGTGGAATGAGTTTTTCCAGGTGTGACAATGTTCTTCATCCTTGCCTTTGCATTTCTGGATAGCCATGGTGTGATGGGATTCTCATCTTTTGGTTAAGTTTAATTTCCGGATGGATTCAAAACTAAGTGAGGTGGATCTCTAAATGAAAGAACACATGACCTAGTAATACCTAAATGAGACTATGGATTACAGTAAATCCATTGGCCTAATAATCCCTGAATTATATTGTGGGTTGCAGTAAATCCAAGTATTGTGTGCCTCGATGGGCCTAGAAATCCTCGACTAGTGAATGGTGATTTATACGTTAAAGCTTCGAGGTGGTTTCCCCTAATTGAGCCTAGGAATCCTTGGTTAGTGAATGGAGGGATATATGGTAAATACTGGAGAGTGGTGTCTCAATTATGGCCTAATGATCCCTCAATCGGACTGTGGATTGCGTTAAATCCTAGAGACTAGGATACAGGAAAATTCCTCAGGGTGTAGGTGAATAAATCTAATGGCATCCATGATTGTTTATGGCCTAGTGATTAGGTGAAGATTGTGGTAAATATTGTTTCTATTTATGAGGGTAATGTGGTTTAGCATATGGAATTGCTAGTTAGTCTATTTGGTTTTGAGTCCCACATTCATGCTTAGAATATTCCACGAGGATGACTTGCTGAAGAGATATTTGCTTCAGCCAATATATGGACGGGTGGAACGTGGAAGTCCCAAACTGGGTTGGCTATTGCATTCATTAATAAGAGTTCACTTCCTTGGTATTTTAATTGAAAATTTACTCATTCATATGTGGCATTTATGGTTGTTATAGCCTTTCTATTTCTATTGTTTATGTGTTGGTTATGAGTACATTTTATGGCATTGATGATGTATGTTTCTCATCATATTTTGATTTATAAATGAATATATGACCAATTAGATGAAAATTTATCTAATGTGACAAGGCATCAATCCCTCTTAGTGATTCTTAAATAATTATGAAACCCCTATGCTATGATTTGTTATTATGACATGTAGAATGCATATTTTTGTCATGTCTAAGAAAATTCTTGTCATGGCTAGTAGGGGTGAATTCAAGTGCTTATTCAAGTATTTTCATTTGTATCATTTTTTTATGTTACTTTTCATTTCTGGAACTTTCATGGAGTTTTGGGCAGTGGTCTGATTCTTGCCCCTGAAAATGTGGCATATAATCTCGGGTTGTTGACATACAGCTACTTGGTAAAGTCCCTAGTCATAGGCATGCCCTTGTTGTGGGAGTGACTAGAGGGTATGAGTCACATGGATGCCCATTTCAGCGGAGCGAATGAGGATTTAATGCATTAAAATTTCAGGTTGTATAGGGGGTTGATAACTTGGAAAGGTTGGATGGCCCCTGAGGGTTCTATATCATGTGTAGAAGGTCATATTGGTTGTGTTCTATTGGTTCAACTTCATTAAATGTACATGGGGAGTTGTATCAGATCATAATACCCTCTCATCAGATGTTTACCCTAGTAGACCGATTAGCTTAGGTAAATGTGGGAGGAGGGTGTTACAGAGTGGTATCATAGAATGGTTCACCCCTTGGACTAGATGGGTGGTGATACGGATTTATGAAAGAACATAACATAATACACATATAACCATAAATACAAAGATGCAACGGAAATAACACTTCATTTCATTAATATCAAAGAATTGAAATTTTCTTATAGACATAATGGAAATAAACTAGCTAGGGTGCTTATCTCTGAGAAGAGATGTGACAGCTACAGGCCTCTCAACTGAGTTACAATGAGGCTCCATCACCTATTTATTATTAAGAAATAATGTAAAACCCTAAACATCCAAAACCATAACCCTAGGAGATGAAGCGCCAAAACTATGGGCCCTATTTGGTAAATTGGTGTTTCAACTTCCCGGGGACGTAAATTTGGCATACGATCTCCCTTTGACGTGAACCATACCTCATTAGAAAGATCTATCCAAGGACTACATACTGTTGATGCGAGGAACATCAGTCCATTGACCCCTGTTGCTCCAGGTTTTCCCAAAAACGTCATTTACGGTCTCAAAACGATGCCGGAAATTTAGGACCTAAAAAATTGCTAAAAATAGTAAGTTGTGCCAAAATTGAAAAACTGAAAGAGAAAATGGTGGGGCCCCAAGTGGAATAGGAGAGTGGCCACCAATATCCACCTGGATCATTCCTCCCCCGTTAGGAAGCAATAGTCCCCATTGAATTGAGTTCCTCCATGAGATGATGAAACTTCTGCTGAACTTGGTCCCTGGTGAACCACTTTCCTTGGTGCAGGAGTTGGACAAATTTGACAACCTGATACAGTTGGATCTTCTATTGGCGAGTGTTCTTGATTTGCATGTCCATGATACAATATGTGGTGGCCTGTTCCATGCAGTCTGGGTTTAACTCTTTTGGTGTGAGTTCTTCTGTAATGTCAGAGGTGTACAGTAGAGGTGGGAAGTAGGGATGAAGGCGGTCTACATTGAATACTCGATGCAAACCAAGGAATTGTGGAATATTGATCTTGAAGGCATTGTTACCTACATCCTTGGTGATGGTGTACGGCCCATATCGAAGCGGGTGAAGCTTGTGGTGGGGTCCAGTGAGGCGTTCATTCATAAAACTAGCATAATTACATTGAAAAAAATGTGATTATAACCATAAATATAAATCAAGACATTTTTTTCATATTTATATTTAATAATAATAATAATAATTAAAATTAAAAATTTAATAATAATTAACAGCTAAGGTAGATCCATCTGAAGCACTATCTAACATGAGCTTACATGGATCGATTTTTTTTGGTTGCAAACTTATTTTAGAGTGCAAAAAACAATGTGTATTTTTTTATTCTTTAAATTCTATTTTTGAATGTTATACAGATTACATAACATGCGTATCCAGCCATTTTATATTAACTCATGTTAAAATATTTTATTCACAACTCTTAAGACAGATATGAAAATATTGTATTTATCACGTGAAGAGTAAAAGAACTATCAACAACTTGAATTAATTGTTTTGTTAATAGATTTTTAATTGTTTATTTATATCGTTATTTAATTCTAAAATAATTATAATTAACAATATTATTTTTCTTTAATTTTAATGTTAACTATTTATATATTAACAAATATAATTGAAATTATAACTTTAATAATAGTAATAATTTTATGATATATTAAAACAGTTTATTATTTTAATATTTATCATATAAATTATAAAGATTGTAAAGATTTGGTCAATGTTTCAAACCATCTGATGTGGTTCATTTAGATGGTTTTTATTTATAAATTTTTGTTATAAATAAAATATATATTATTAGAAAAACTTATTAAAAAACAATATACTAGAACAATTAATATATTAATTTGGGAGAGAAAAATAATACATAATATAAAAGTGAAAAAGTGCTAATATATAGTCTTATTATATATTACCCACAAACACCGTCTATAAAATATAAAAAGTGGAAAAGTACTAATATATATAATCTTAATAAAAATAGTGAAATTGAAATAAACCATTGTAGGAATAAATGTAAAATTGAAATAGGGGAAAATTTGCATCCTTAAAGTTCACTATTAAATCCTCTTTTCTTCTCAACATATTTCATAAATTTAAAATTAATACAAATATTTTTTAAATATATTTTATAAATTTAAAATTAATATAAATTAGTGTAATGGTATATAAATTAATGGTTAAAAGTATTTATTTTAAAATATAATGTTAAAAAATCAATAAATAAAAATTATTCATTTACAAGTTTATTTTTAATGATTATTTATTATTTATTATTACTATTGGTAATTATAGAAATAGTGAATACATGAGTTCAACATATGTAGATGTAATAATGTTTTTAACTATGACATGTATTTTCACTAGACCAAATATTATAGAATATTTCATAAAAGTTAAATCCTACTATCTAAAAAATAATTATTGATAATTAAATAAAAATTTAAAAAATCTCACTCCAAAATAAACGTACCTATTAAATTGTTCAATCCTCTTCTCCCTACATAAATTTAAAATTAACCTAAATAACAATAGCCAAAACATTTGCGAGAATACAACATTATTGACTTATAGTCATAACTATTTGCAATATTAATAAGTGAAAAAATACAAATAGCATTCACTCATTGAAATTTGCAGTTGAAAAAAAATACTCTCAAATCTTCACCACGATAAAATTTCCATTAATCCTCAAATTCTTTTAAGGAACACGATTAGCAAGTTGAGAATCCTCTGATACTATACTAAAGTAGCACGCTCTCTAATGTTAACAAAGGTAGCACCAATAGTCACACTCTCTAATGTTAACAAAGGTAACACCAACAATCAAGTTTAAAAGAAGTTAAGGAATTACATTCCCAAGTTGACAAACCTCTTCAGTATAAACATTGTGGATACCCTCACAAGCCATCACAAGCCATGTTTGTTATCATTTACTCAATAATGGATAGAGTGGTATCAATGTTGGGCCTACATAATGTAACAACTTCGGTGAAAATTCCATATAATAAAAATTAATAAAGGTAAAATAATAACCATGGTTATGGGACACTTATTCCAAAGTGAATGTTTTGAAAAGAATCTTAGTGTGGGTATTCATTTCGGTTATTGTGACTATGTAAATTGGCAAAGTCATTAGAAAACATATTTGAAAAGGAAAAATGACATTAATTGATATTTATTTATGAAAATAATGAAAAATAGGAGATAAGGAAGGTGAAAGGCCATAGGTTACATGTGAGGAGGAAAACAAAGGAAAATAATAGAAAATGAAGAAACTAGAGACCACATTAATAAAAACACTTCTGAGAATCAGTTCATACATTTTATCAGTACTACGTTTTTGCAGTTAAGTTTTGGAGCTCTCTCTCTCTTACTCTTGGATGCATAGAGTTTTATTGGAGAAATTTAGCATTGGATCAAGAAAGGAAAACAAGGCAAAGACTTGGGAAAGATCAAGCATGGAAAAGTAGGATCAAGCAACGTATACTTGAAGGTTTCAATTTTCATGTATGATTCCTTGCAAGATTTCACATGCATAGTTATGCATATGTGTTCTTGGTTCTCTTGTTGCCAGTGGAATGAGTTTTTCCAGGTGTGACAAGGTTCTTCATTCTTGCCTTTCCATTTCTGGATAGCCATGGTGTGATGGAATTCTCATATTTTGGTTAAGTTTAATTTCTAGATGGATTCGAAACTAAGTGAGGTGGATCTCTAAATGAAAGAACACATGACCTAGTAATACCTAAATGAGACTATGGATTACAGTAAAGCCATCGGCCTAGTAATCCCTGAATTAGATTGTGGGTTGTAGTAAATCCAGGTATTGTGTGCCTTGATGGGCCTAGAAATCCTCGACTGGTGAATGGCGAGATATATGTTAAAGCTTCAAGGTGGTTTCCCCTGATTGAGCCTAGGAATCCTTGGCTAGTGAATGGAGGGATATATGGTAAATCGTGGAGAGTGGTGTCTCAATTATGGCCTAATGATCCCTCGATCAGACTGTGGATTGCGTTAAATCCTAGAGACTAGGATACAAGAAAATTCCTCAGGGTGTAGGTGAATAAATCTAATGGCATCCATGATTGTTTATGGCCTAGTGATTAGGTGAATATTGTGGTAAATATTGTTTCTATTTATGAGGGTAATGTGGTTTAGCATCCAGAATTGTTAGTTACTCTATTTGGTTTTGAGTCCCACATTCATGCTTAGAATATGCCACGACGATGACTTGCTGAAGAGAGATTTGGTTCAGCCAATATAAGGATGACTTATTAAAAAAATATATACTAGAACAATTAATATATTAATTTGGGAGACAAAAATAATACATAATATAAAAGTGAAAAAGTGTTAATATATAATCTTAATATATATTGCCCAGTCTATAAAATATAAAAGTGGAAAAGTACTAATATATATAATCTTGATAAAAATAGTGAAATTGAAATAAACCATTGTAGGAATAGATGTAAAATTAAAATCGGGGAAAACTTGCATCCTCAAAAGTTCACAATTAAATCCTCTTTTCTTCTCAACATATTTCATAAATTTAAAATTAATACAAATATTTTTTAAATATATTTTAAAAATTTAAAATTAATATAAATTAGTGTAATGATATATAAATTAATGGTTAAAAATATTTATTTTAAAATATACTGTTAAAAAATAAATAAATAAAAATTATTCAATTGCAAGTTTATGTTTAATGATTATTTATTATTTATTATTATTATTCGTAATTATAGAAATAATGAATATATGAGTTCAACATATGTAAATGTAATAATGTCTTTAACTATGACATGTATTTTCACTAGATCAAATATTGTAAAGTGTTTCATAAAAGTTAAATCCTACCATCCAAAAAATAATTATTGATAATTAAATAAAAATTTAAAAAATCTCATTCCAAAATAAACGTACCTATTAAATTGTTCAATCATCTTCTCTCTACATAAATTGAAAATTAACCTAAATAAAAATAGCCAAAACATTTCCCAAAATACCAACATTTTTGACTTATATCTATTTGCAAGATTAATAAGTGAAAATTAGAAATAGCATTCACTCGTTGAAATTTGCAGTTGAAAAAAAATACTCTCAAATCTTCACCACCATAAAATTGCCATTAATCCTCAAATGTTTTTAAGGAACTCGATTAGCAAGTTGAGAATCCTCTGATAATATACTAAAGTAGCATGCTCTCTAATGTTAACAAAGGTAACACCAATAGTCACACTCTCTAATGTTAACAAAGGTAACACAAACAGTCAAGTTTAAAAGAAGTTAAGGAATTACATTCCCAAATTGAGAAACCTCTTCAGTATAAACATCGTGGATACCATCACAAGCCATCACAAGCCATGTCTGTTACCATTTACTCAACAATGGATAGAGTGGTATTATTGTTGGGGCTACATAATGTAACAACCTCGGTGAAAATTCCATATAATAAAAATTAATAAAGGGAAAATAATAACCATGGTTATGTGACACTTATTCCAAAGTGAATGTTTTGAAAAGCATCTTAGCGTGGGTGTTCATTTCGGTTATTATGACTCTGTAAATTGGCAAAGTCATTAAAAAACAGATTTGGAAAGGAAAAATGACATTAATCGACATTTATTTATGAAAATAATGAAAAATAGGAGATAAGGACGCTGAAAGGCCATAGGTTGCATGTGAGGAGGAAAACGATGGAAAATAATGGAAAATGAAGAAACTAGAGACCACATTAATAAAAACACTTTTGAGAATCAGTTCATACATTTTATCAGTACTACGTTTTTGTCAGTTCAGTTTTGGAGCTCTCTCTCTCTTACTCTTGGACACATAGAGTTTTATTGGAGAACCTTAGCATTGGATCAAGAAAGGAAAACAAGGCAAAGACGTGGGAAAGATGAAGCATGGAAGAGTAGGATCAAGCGGGGTATACTTGAAGGTTTCGATTTTCATGTATGATTCCTTGCAAGATTTCACGTGCATATTTATGCATGTGTTGTCTTGGTTCTCTTTTTTCTAGTGGAATGAGTTTTTCCATGTGTGACAATGTTCTTCATCCTTTCCTTTCCATTTTGGATAGCCATGGTGTGATGGGATTCTCATCTTTTGGTTCAGTTTAATTTCTAGATGGCTTCGAAACTAAGTGAGGTGGATCTCTAAATGAAAGAACAGATGGCCTAGTAATACCTAAAGGAGAATATGGATTTGAGAGTGCAAGCTTCTGTGATCCATAACATATTAGATATAAATCTTCCGGGATAATCACATGAGAATTTTAGGAACGACGCGTTTCGAACTACCAACTGTAGTTCATCATCAGGATGAACTACAGTTGGTAGTTCGAAACGCGTCGTTCCTAAAATTCTCATGTGATTATCCCGGAAGATTTATATCTAATAGAATATGGATTACAGTAAATCCATTGGCCTAGTAATCCCCGAATTAGATTGTGGGTTGCAGTAAATCTAGGTATTGTGTACCTTGATGGGGCTAGAAATCCTCGACTGGTGAATGGCGAGATATACGTTAAAGCTTCAAGGTGGTTTCCCCTGATCGAGCCTAGGAATCCTTGGCTACTGAATGGAGGGATATATGGTAAATCCTGGAGAGTGGTGTCTCAATTATGGCCTAATGATCCCTTGATCGGACTGTGGATTGCGTTAAATCCTAGATACTAGGATACAAGGAAATTCCTCAGGGTGTAGGTGAATAAATCCAATGGCATCCATGATTGTTTATGGCATAGTGATTAGGTGAATATTGTGGTAAATATTGTTTCTATTTATGAGGGTAATGTGGTTTAGCCTCCAGAATTGCTGGTTACTCTGTTTGGTTTTGAGTCCCACATTCATGCTTAGAATATGGCACGAGGATGACTGGCTGAAGAGAGGTTTGGTTCAGCCAATATATGGTTGGGTGGAATGTGGAAGTCCCAAACTGGGTTGGCTTTTGCATTCATTAATAAGAGTTCACTTCCTTGGTATTTTAATTTAAAATGTACTTGTTCATATGTGGCATTTATGGTTTTTATAGCCTTGCTATTTCTATTGTTTATATGTTGGTTATGAGTACATTTTATGGCAGTGATGATGTATGGCTCTCATCATGTTTTGATTTATAAATGAATGAGCAATGAATATATGACCAAATAGATGAAAATGTATCTAATGTGATAAGGCATAAATCCCTCTTAGTGATTCTTAAATAATTATGAAATCCCTATGCTCTGATTTGTTATTATAACCTGTAGAAAGCATATTTGTGTCATGTTTGACAAAATACTTGTCATGGCTAGCAGGGGTGAATTCAAGTGCTTATTCAAGTATATTCATTTGTATCATTGTCTTTATGTTACTTTTCATTGGAATTTATTTATGAAAATAATGAAAAATAGGAGATAAGGAGGGTGAAAGGCCATAGGTTGCATGTGAGGAGAAAAACAAAGGAAAATAATGGAAAATGAAGAAACTAGAGACCACATTAACAAAAACACTTATGAGAATCAATTCATACATTTTATCAATACTACGTTTTTGTCAATTCAGTTTTGGAGCTCTCTCTCTATTCTCTCTCTCTCTTAATCTTGGACACATAGAGTTTTATTGGAGAACTTTAGCATTGGATCAAGAAAAGAAAATAAGAGAAAGAAGTGGTAAAGATCAAGCATGGAAGAGTAGGATCAAGCGGGGTATACTTGAAGGTTTTGATTTTCATGTATGGTTCCTTGTAAGATTTCACATGCATAGTTATGCATGTGTGTTCTTGGTTCTCTTGTTGCTAGTGGAATGAGTTTTTATAGGTGCGACAATGTCCTTCATCCTTGCCTTTCCATTTCTGGATAGCCATGGTGTGATGGGATTCTCATGTTTTGTTTAAGTTTAATTTTCGGATGGATTCAAAACTAAGTGAGGTGGATCTTTGAATGAAAGAACACATGACCTAGTAATACCTAAATGAGACTATGGATTACAGTAAAGCCATTGGCCTAGTAATCCCTGAATTAGATTGTGGGTTGCAGTAAATCCAAGTATTGTGTGTCTCGGTGGGCCTAAAAATCCTCAACTGGTGAAAGGCGAGATATACATTAAAGCTTCAAGGTGGTTTCCCCTGATTGAGCCTAGGAATCCTTAGCTAGTGAATGAAGGGATATATGGTAAATCCTGGAGAGTGGTGTCTCAATTATGGCCTAGTGATCCCTCGATTAGACTGTGGATTGCGTTAAATCCTAGAGACTATGATACAAGAAAATTCCTCATGGTGTAGGTGGATAAATCCAATGGCATCCATGATTTTTTATGGCCTAGTGATTAGGTGAAAATTGTGGTAAAGACTGGTTCTATTTATGAGGGTAATGTGGTTTAGCCTCCAATTGCTGGTTACTTTGTTTGGTTTTGAGTCCCACATTCATGCTTAGAATATGGCACAAGGATGACTGGCTGAAGAGAGATTTGGTTTAGCCAATATATGGTTGGGTGGAACGTGGAAGTCCCAAACTGGGTTTGATTTTCCATTCATTAAGAAGAGTTCACTTCCTTGGTATTTTATTTGAAAATTTACTCGTTCATATGTGGCATTTATGGTTGTTATAGCCTTGCTATTTCTATTGTTTATATGTTGGTTATGAGTACATTTTATGGCAGTGATGATGTATGGCTCTCATCATGTTTTGATTTATAAATGAATGAACAATGAATATATGACCAAATAGATGAAAATGTATCTAATGTGATAAGGCATCAATCCCTCTAAGTGATTCTTAAATAATTATGAAACCCCTATGCTCTGATTTGTTATTATAACCTGTAGAATGCATATTTGTGTCATGTCTGACAAAATTCTTGTCATGGCTAGTAGGGGTGAATTCAAGTGCTTATTCAAGTATTTTCATTTGTATAATTATTTTTATGTTACTTTTAATTTCTGGAAGTTTCATGAAATAACACTTCATTTCATTAATATCAAAGAACTAAAATTTTCTTACAGACATAATGGAAATAAACTAGCTAGGGCGTTGGTAGCTTATCTTTGAGAAGAGATGTGGCGGCTACAGGACTCTCAACTAAGTTACAATGAGGCTCCATGACCTATTTATTATTTAGAAACAATGGAAAACCCTAAACATCCAAAACCCTAACCCTAGGAGATGAAGCGCCAAAACTATGGGCCCCGTTTGGGTAAATTGGTGTTTCAACTTACCGGGGATGTAAATTTGGCATACGATCTTCGTTTGACGCAAACCATACCTAATTAAAAAGATCTATCCAAGGACTACAACATTTTATGTGAGAAACATTGGTCCATGGACCCATGTTTTTCCCGGGTTTCCAAAAAATGTCGTTAAGGGCCTCAAAACGACTCCTGAAATTTAGGACATAAAAAACTGCTAAAAATAGTAAGTTGTGCCAAAACTGAAAAACTGAAAGAGACAATGGTGGGTCCCCAAGTGGAATAGGCTGGTGGCCACCAATATCCACCTGGATCATTCCTCCCCCCTTAGGAAGCAATGGTCCCCATTGCGTTGAGTTCCTTCATGAGATGAAGACACTTCTGCTGAACTTGGTCCCTCGTGAACTACTTTCCTTGGTGCAGGAGTTGGCCAGCTTTGACAACCTGATACAGTTGGATCTTCTGTTGGTGAGTGTTCTTGATTTTCATTTCCATGATATAATCTATGGTGGCCTGTTCCATGCAGTCTAGGCTTAACTCTTTTCGTGTGAGTTCTTCTGCAATGTCAGAGGTGTATAGTAGAGGTGGGAAGTAGGGACGAAGGTGGTCTACATTGAATAATGGGTGCAGACCAAGGAATGGTGGAATACTGAACTCAAGGAATTGTTCCCTGCATCCTTGGTGATGGTGTACAGCCCATATCGGAGCGGGCGAAGCTTGTGGTAGGGTCCAGTGAGGCGTTCCTTCTGCAAATGTAGCCACACTTTGTTTCCCACCTAGAAGTTGTGTGGCATCCAATGTTGATCATGTCACTTCTTGTACTTAGCATTGGCTTTGTCCAATATGTCATGAACTTGTTGGTGGATGTGCTAAATGTGCTCGATGAATTTTTTCGCTTTGTCATCTTTAGACTAGACATGAGCCGAATCGACTTGAGTAGATGCAAATGGCATGGCTACGTCAATGGGACATAGTGGCTGGAATACCAAGCTCACCTAAAAGGGGCTGTGGCTGGTTGAGGTATGGAGAGCCCGGTTATAACTGTGTTGTACATAGGGGAGGCTCTCATCCCATGTGCATTGATGCTTTGAATTGTACATGTGCAGAATGTGTACAATCATCATGTTGATGATCTCTTTCTAGCCATCAGTTTGGGGATGGAAAGCTATGGACATGGTGAGCTTAGTGTGCAACATTGACCAGAGGCTAGACCAAAATGTGCCGAGGAACATGTTGTCGCGATCTAATATGATAGACTGTGGGATCCAAAAGTGCACCCACACTCGTTCAAAGAAGAGTTTAGCAATGGCTTCTGCTGTGATATTCTTCTTGCAGGCTGCCATAATGGCCATCTTCGAGAATCTGTCGACAACCACGAAAACACAGTCGTTTCCTTATTTAGTAAAAGAAAGGCCCGACATGTAATCCATGGAGATGAATTCCCAAGGTCGACTAAGGGTAGGTAGAGGAGTATAGAGGCCTTGCTTCTTGATGGTCGGTTTGGCAATGGCACAAGCAGTGCAGGATATGATGTACTTCCTGACATCCTGTAGAAGGTTCGGCCAATAGAAATACTTCTGCAATACTACCATTTTTTTCTCAAGCCCAAAATTCCCAGCGACTCAACTATAGTTTGCTTCCCATATCATCTTGGCACGCTCCCTTGAAGGAACACAAAGGTGTCCCAAGTGACATAATAGTGCATCTTGGAGGTGAAAAGTTGGAACTTGCGTACCCCCCAAGAGTGACTTGTATGTGTGGCTGAATTCTAGATCGCTCTTGTAGAGAAGCAGCCAATCAAAAGTCTCATGCCCACAAGAGTTGAGAACGGTGGTTATGGCCATGATCAGTGGTCGGCTGAGGTAGTCTGCAACATTATTAGTGCTACCCTTCTTTTATTTGATGTTCAAATGAAACTGTTGTAGATATGTGGACCACTTCAGATGGCGATCGTTTTGCAACTTCCCTTGTATCTGTATGAACTGCAGGGGTTAGTGGAAAGTGTGGATGATTGTTTCCATCCCCAAAATGTAATTCTTCCATTGTAGACAAGCCTGCACAATGGAATAAATTTCTTTTTCATAAGTGGGATACTTGTGAACTGTGTCAAACAATGTCTCACTGTGATATGCCATTGGATGCCCCTATTGAGTAATAACTTCCCAAATAACATAGTTAGAGGCATCTGTCTCGATCTCAAATGGTTGTTGCAAGTCTAGAAATGTGAGCACTAGGGCAAAAAAAGGCAATTTTTCAACTCTAAGAACGCCTTCTATTGAGATTCCGACCAAAATATTTTTTCTTTCACTCCTCCCTTGGTGGCTTAACTCAAGGGCCAAGCGATATGAGAGAATCCCAACATGAACCTATGGTAGAATTTAGCAATACCCAGAAAGTTGAGAAGCTCTATTAGAGTGGTTGGGGTTGGCTAATCCCGAATGAATTGGATCTTGGCTAAATCCACATGCACCCCCCTTTCATCAATAATGTATCCCATATATTGAACCTAGGTCATGCGAAAAGTGCTCTTCGGATGTGGTGGAGGTGCTCTTCCCAATTCTGGATGAAGATCAAAATGTCATCCAAGTAAACCACTACAAATGAGTTGGTGAATGGGTGCAAGATGTCATCCATCAACCTCATGAAGGTTGCGGGAGCATTCATAAAACTGAAATTCATGACGAGCCATTTGAAAATGCCCTCCTTGGCTTTGAAGGTAGTCTTCCACAGTTTAGAGGGTTTGATTGGTACCTGGTGATACCCAGAGTTCAAGTCGATCTTGCTGAAATATTTTTTGCCTTTGACTTGGTCCAGAAGGTCAAAAATCCATGGGATCGGATACCTATTGTGGATAGTGATCTTTTTTAGTGCCCGATAGTCAAAACAGAGTCTCCAAGTCCCATCCTTCTTCTGTACCAATATGATCAGGCTCCCACAGGGCGATGAACTTGGCCGGATGTGACATTTCTGTAGTAGCTCCTGAATCTCCCTCTTGATTTCATCATTCTCCAGAACAGAGCACCTATAGATCGGTCCATTAGGTAGTGACGCACCTGGGTTCAAGTCAGTGGGGTGCTTGACCTAACAGAGCAGAGGCACCCCTGTGGGTGAGGTGAATATTTCCTCGTACTCCTCCAAAACCTTGTCCATTTGTTGCTCTCATGCAGAGGAGCCATGTCTGGAGGTCGTGGCCATAGTCTTCTTCATGCCCTGGGGGAAGATCATTAGGAAAAAAAATTTCCTGCTTTGGGAAATGAGCTTACTGCATTGTTTTGCAGTAACCACAGATACAATGGGAGGCGGTGGTACCTCTGGTATCCTGTACAACTTATTTCCCAAAGTAAAAGTATCAACATGAGGCCGAGATTCATACACAACATGTCACTTTCACAAGTATGGTTGGCTTAATAATACATCAGAAACATCAATAGGATCAATGTCGCACAATACCTCATCCGTGAAGGGCTTGATTCTATAGGGAAGGCGACACTACTGGCTGACACGGAGATCTCGTCCTTGGTGAAGCCACTCGATGGTGTATGGTTGTGGGTGCACTGTGGTCGGCAAGACCAACCTCTTCACGAAACCTGCTGAAATGAGGTTATTTTGGATCCCATTTTCGACAATGAACTATGGTGGGAAACCCTTTACCCACATCTGGAAGTGGAAGAGATGCTCTTCCTCCCCTGGATCTTCTGGTTCCTCCTTCTGGATCTTCACAGTGGCAATAGTGGCGTTGGGCTCCGCATCAATAATCTGCTTCCCTTTTTCATTCCCCTTGTCAAGTTTTGATTCAGAGTTGAAGCATGCATCTGATTCAGAAGCCCTCATCTTGGACACCAACGACTGCTTGGCCCGACACTCACTTGTGTTGTGAGTGGAGCTCTTATGGAATTGACACAACTTTCTCGTGTCCTTCTTTGGCTTCGCGGTGTTGTTCTTTGCTTATGGCTTTGGCAGGTTTTATTGGGCCACCATGCCTTGGCTTTGTCCTTTTTTCTATAGTTTGGGGGCACCTTTCCCTTGCTTTTGATTCGAATATCCAAAGACTTGCTTCTTCTATTTGAATTCTGCTAAATATTGGTAGCATACAGGTATGTCGTACAAAGCGAGGAGATGTTGAGGAAATCCATTTCCTCCTGAATGTATCTGTGCAAACAACTACGATACTTTAGCACCAAATGTTTCTCTAAATCTTTGATACCCAATTTGTGTGCAGGGTATGGAACAGATTTGTCAGCTCATGCACATCTTCATCCCTTTGTTGCCACAACGTGGTCCATTGTATGTACTTGTCCTCATAGCTCCCCACAGGATAGTATTTTTTATTGATGGCATCTCGGAAATAATTCCAAGTGGGTATGGCTAAGAACAAAGAGGGTTCTATCTCGTCCTTTTTCTCATAGTAGGTTTCCCACTAGTCCTTGACATGGGGGGTAGCTTTAAGGAGTGCAATAATAATGTCCTCCCGGTCGAAAAATTCATGAACCGAGAAATATCCTTCTAATATATTTGCATCTATATATAGCATCTGCATCTATTTGACCCTCAAATATGGGAATGTCAAAGTTTACTTGTACCTTAAATGGATTCGCGCCTCCAGAGTGGCTGCTCAATGTAGATGCGCTTCCGGTGGGCAGTCGCTGAAGGATCTGGGCAACGTTATCCATCATCGCGTTCCTTTTTTTTTCAAGGGCCTCCTCAAGAAATATTTTGATAGGATCTCCTACTCCCTCATCTTTATTTTCGACTCCATGGGCATCTGTCAGGGTTTGCGAGGCTGATTTTTCAAAGGTTCCACTAGATCGAGCCCTAACTCCATTGCTCCACTGCTTAGAGCCCTCTGCTACCTACTGCGACATAGTGCACCCTTCGTCATCTCAGCCTCATTCTTGTTCCTCTACCATGTCCTGTCGCCACCGCATGCAGTGCCGCAGAGGCGGCAGACATGGTCTCCCCTCTAGGCCACCCATTCTTGCCACTATTGGTAGAACAGTGAACCTCTCGATCAACTGGGCAGAGTCGGAAGTCTTGGACCCCATTAACCTGACCACCCAGATGTCTCTTCACCTTCTTGAGCCTTCCTCTGAAGCCTCTAGCTCTAGTCTTCACTCCAGGAAATTCTTTCGCAAGTCTACCATCTCTCCTGCCTCCCCCTTCTCCCCTCACAAGTGGCCTTGTCAGTTTAGCAGGCCTCGATCAGTGAATGCAATTGCAGCTCATGCTCAGATGAGGATGGCACCAGCATGGATACAGAGGCTCGTGCGACTTCCTCCCCTCCACCAAACACCCACGCAACTCTCCTTCCTCCGTCAAATGCCCAGGTCTCCAAGCTAGAGGACAATGAGTCTAAGTATTTGTGCATAATTGTGGAGGAGTCGTTCCAACCACTCGTACAGGATGATAAGAATCCAACAACCTAACTTATGGGTCCTTCTTTCTAATTCCAGTCAATTTCTTGATAATTCGCTGCTTCTTGTTTTCTGGTTTTGGTTTAAACATGTTATGTACAAGGCTAGTTTCCCAATATGGGCAGCATATTCTAAACTTCCTAAACTCATCTTTTGGGCTGGTTTCGCCATCTAGGGCAACCCATTTTTTGTTGTTTTGGAAATGGAATTTCCTACCGGAATTGGCCTGCCAACTCTAGAGGATGATGACTGTAATCTTTTGAACTGTATGATATAATAGAAGTAGAACAATTTATATGAAAAAATAAAA
The DNA here is from genome assembly GCA_034641835.2 of Pinus albicaulis. Classification (NCBI taxonomy): domain Eukaryota; kingdom Viridiplantae; phylum Streptophyta; class Pinopsida; order Pinales; family Pinaceae; genus Pinus; species Pinus albicaulis. Next base: position 1,853,370,839 of record CM076575.1, on the reverse strand, counting down.
ATAAAAAAATAAATTACAATAAAATAAAATAAAAAATAAAATTTTTTAGAGAGCTGACTTGATCCCTTTGGCAGCCAATTTTGGACAATAAAATTCCTCATTCAAAGGGTTGATTTGTCAACCTAAGACCCACAAAAACTCCTTGAATATAACTATCCATATTTAAGGAAACATCAAGCTATCTTTTCACTGTTGGAAACACTGAGAGGGGGTGAATCAGTATTTCTTTTCAATTGTTATTTTTACCAGTTAGATCACTTATAATTAGAACACAGAATGAACAATAAGAATAAATACTTTTATTAGTCAGATATAATGAGGACTTCACTCATCTTTTTTGCAATAAATCCAATACAATAATGTGTAGGGCTTCAACCTTGGATGAAGACACCAACCTTCAATCCTTGCAAGTACCAACCTGTACTTTGCCAAGCACCGATTTGGACTTCACAAGGCTCCGACCTCTAGGGATCCAACCCTATCTTCAAGGCCCCGACCTTGTCACTTTGAGGCTCCAACCTCTAGGGATCTAACCCTATCTCTGATACAGACCCTAAACACCAACCAGGTCTTCTTGAGGACTTCTATCCTCTAGGGCTCCAACCCACAACTTCAATTCATCAATAAGTTTATGTTACTTCACAGCTCCTAATATCTTCTTCAATGAGCCTTGTAATCTCTTCACCTTCAGTAGTGCCTTCAAACAATCTCCAAAGCACTTAGCTCATCAATGACATCTTTGTCTTCTCATGAAGGTGTCTCCGCAGTTCTTCATGGTACCTAAACAAAATCTCTTCGAGGTTGCATCCCGAGGGATTCGTCATGGGTCTTCAATAGGCTTCTATAAATCTTCAAAGTTTCTATGGTTTTCAAGCTTCTATGGTTTTGGGTGATTGCAGAATTTGGATTATCCACAGTATCATAAAACGATTTTCGACGTGTTGAATCCCAACGGGGATCCATCTTTAGGATGAGAATTGAATGAAGACTGAAAGAAGGTTGCAAAAGGTATAAATAGTGAAGGGCTGAGATGAGAAGATGAGAAATGAGAAGAGCCGACAGACTCTATAATTTGTTAAAAAATTAAAAAAAAATTAATTTTTTTTTTAAAGTTTTATATTTAAAAAAAAAAAAAAAAAAATTCCCAAGGTTTTATTAATTCTAATTTTAATAATAAATATTTACAATATTTATTAACTTAATAATAGATATTTTTTTATTTTTTTATTAAAAAATATCTATTATTAAAAAATATTTATTATTAAGTTAATAATATTGTAAATATTTATTATTAAAATTAGAATTAATAAAACCTTAGGAAAAAAAAAATTTTAAATAAAATATAAAAAATTTTAAAAAATTATAATTTTTTTTAAATTTTTTAACAAATTATAGAGTCTGTTGGCTCTTCTAATTTCTCATCTTCTCATCTAAGCCCTTCACTATTTATACCTTTTTCAACCTTCTTTTAGTCTTCATTCAATTCTCGTCTTCAAAGTGTCTTTAATATGCTGCCCCAAGAACTCTTCAAGAGTTCAAAATACTTCTCTGCTCCAAGGGTCCTAATACTCCTCTGTCCAAAACTTCACTGTTATTCGCAGGTCCAAGCACCAATGCTTAGCACTGTTTCTCAATAAGCTTCCTTCAACACAATTTTCAAAATTTCTTTGATGATGCTTCAAGATTATTGCTCCAAGGTTATTTCAATGCACTGTTTTCCACAAAGTACTTTCCAATATTTGTTGGCCTTAACTCATTAAAACTGCAAGATTCACTCCAAAATTTCTTCAACAAGATACCAAATATGTGTCACAAGATGTCTCCAAGGTCACTCCACATCACATCAATCTTCACAAAAAATCTGCCACTGTCCTTCGGCAATGCCTCTGGATCACTTCATTGCTTCACATTAGTATTACCACTGAGCCTTCATCCATAGGACTGCCCACACATTAGATGGTTGTCCTTCAAAAAATGATCCTTTAGCAAGACACCTATCTGAAGTTAAAAACAAGAGACTTTCTTCTTGTCTAAACCGTGATCCGAGCCTCTTTTCTAAGCTCCAACAGGTCACTGATCCAAGCTTCAAAGAGTCCGAGTTGTGAAGAAAACTATCCACAGTTTGACCTCAGGTTCGAGCTCTGTGATTTTGAATAAGGCTGAAATGTATCCTCCACAATCTGCAATCACAGGTGGTAGCTACAGGACTGAACTGTATGCTGTTCTAAGAGATGAACCAAGCTTCTAAGCCTTCAATCCGAACTCCCTAAGACACTGTATAGCTCACAGATATGAGCTCACAGAATGACGACAGGTCTATAACTTGGTGCCAAAAATCCGAGCTCCAAAAGACTAAAATTATGTGGTGCAAGTGCTGCAATAAGACATTTTTCAGCCTTCCGAGCTTCTATAGGAGTCTGGAGACCATGATCCGAGTTGTCCAAGGTCCTAAACAACAAATCCAAGTTGTAAGGTAAATGAAAATAGGTTAGAAGTAGTTTTCTGTCCACTGCTCCTTTACACCACAAGCTTATCACAGCTATATTCTCCTTTGCCTCCTTAATTTCCCAAACAGTAGATTACTAAGTCCTCTCAGCCTCCTTGTTGTTCTATATATTTTCTCTGGAATGATCACCGAAAATTTGATGCAAGAATGAAGTGTTTAATGCATAGTTACACGGGTACTACTCCCAGGCATTAGATAGCACGTACCCCAAGCTTCCCCAATCCTGGGAACTTGGGAGCTTGTAGGAAATGCTCCAAAATCGTCGGGAGCTTCAATGGGCACTTTGGATCTTTTTGGGAGCTTCAGCGCAACAATTTTTTGACGTTTTGGGAGCTTCACTGCAATGATAAGTGAAAACTTAGGTTTATTTGACGCTGACAGCTTGGGTGCTATAAATTGATGGAATTGTACGAAGTGAAGGGTATGTAGCTGGGTCTTCATCTAGATATGGGTTTGGAACTAAGCGAAACAATCCATTTATGGAAAGCCCTACCATACAAATGAATATGAGGCATCTGTCTAATCCTAATTGGCAAGATTCAGATTAGTTGCAAATATCTCGACGGCTAGGGTTCCTGCTACTTCTTCCTCTGCTATAGCCACGCCTTCCTTTGTTGTAGCCATGCCACCGCAGCTCGACGCTGCAGCTCTCAAGCTGTCATTGCTCCACAACGTTTGCCAAGATGAGGTGCGACCCTATGGAGGTCCCTTTCGATCACTCGCCACTCTGGATAAGGCCACTCACTTCGTTTTCCCCAATCTTGCTCCTCTAGAAGGCCACAAATCATCGTCTCCTCTCAGGACTCATCTTGAAAGAAGCATTTCAAGGTTTCAACTACAATTGGAAGCTATTCTGACAAATAACAACTCTGCATCCCTGAATGCAGCAACGAAACTGTTCATGAGCACCAAACACAAACTGAAGGTGGAACCTCCTCACCAACAGTCCCTAGGCAGACATGCATTCTGGGATATGAAGGGATCATGCACTAGGACTCTCTAGAAAGATACCTAGCACCTACCCACCAAGAAAATAGATTGGGCCATGAGCACTAATGATTGAGCAAGACTCATCAATCTGGACTCTGATTTGAATTATGGAAGTTAGGGTTTCTTAGATCAATGCTCCCCTGCATTTCAAATCCAGATCTCTCTTCTCTTGAGTAGATATATGCTGCTTTGGGTTCACCCAATGGACAGAGTGCAAAATCTCTTGCACACCCTTGAGCACAAGCTGGGAATCCCCACAACTCTTCAAATACTTCTTTATGCAGGTAAATATATTGATGCCTCTTTTCCCCTCTCCTTCTACAATATAGAAAGAGATGATACTTTAATTTTATCCCTTCGTTTGAGAGGAGGAGCCATAGGAAATTCCTCCTCTGCTCATGCTTTCTCCTACAAGGATGTTGTCCATGTAAAACCCAAGAAATCTACGCAAACCCTTGAGGCCCCAAAGCCTTTTCTCGTTGCTAAACTAGAGGATGTTCCCTCCATAGAGATTTCCCATCTAGATCTGGCAGAACAACAACAAAAATTTGCAGAAAGCGCTATCATCTACAAATTCAATGGACTCTAGCCTCACACAAATGATCTCCTTGAGTGGATCTACGCCAACTGGACTCACAACTGCAAGGTCAGCTTCTTCTCAAAGGGTTTCTTCATAGTACTGTTTGATCACAACAAGAGTTATCAACAGGCCCTAATAGAAGGCCCATGATTTTGGGGAGCAATGAGGCTATTCATCACTCCCTGGTTCCTAGATTTTGACCTAGCTACAACATTCATCACCAAGACTCTTGTCTGGGTCAGGCTTCCCAATTTACCGGCCCATCTATGGCACCTTTTAGTCTATCGAGGAATAGGAAATTCCCTGGGCCGCTTTTTTATGGCAGATTACTCAGGGGAGTGCTAAGTTCTATACACATATACTAGAATATGCGTGGAAATAGACATAAGCAAAGGCCTGCCTGACCAAATTAATCTCAAGATGGGTGACTTTGGATGGACAAAAATCCTATATTATGAGAATATTGCCTTCCATTTCCACCATTTTCACCAAAAAGGGCATCTTCAGAACTCCTATTCCACCTTACTTGCCAAAAAAAAGGAAAACATTTCAAAATCCAAATAAAAAATATGGATAGCTTGTAGTATACCGCCCACGGAAGACTTTGAATCTTCGAGTTCAGAGAATGAAGAGATTGATGTAGAAATGGAACATACTCAACAGATGAATGACTTGTCCTCCGCCGCACTTGAGGATACTCTAGACACGATGATCTCTTAGAAACACACTCATGATTCCTCCTCTTCCGATACTGATAAGGAGACTCCTCCCATAGTCAACACTAGTCTACAAGTGGTTCTTGCCCATCCAAACCAAGCGAGATTGGTAAAATTCAACAAAAAGAAAGGAGAAAAACTTCACATGGAGGCTTTTTCCTAGTCTGGGTAGAATCCAGCTTATTTCTTCTAGCACTCTAGTCATGCTTCTCAGCTTTTTGCTTGTTTCATTTACTCTCCTTGGGACCGAGGTTGATATTTCATCATTTCCAAATGGCCCGTTTCTTGCCTCTCTAGTTTGTAATCACGCCATGTACCATATTTTCCCTTAATAGAATTATACTTATTCAGGAAAAAAAAAAAAATCCTAACTGGCAAGATTTGGATGGAAATAAATAAATTATTTTATTTTTATTTTTAATATATTATATTAACGCCACTCCGAACTTGAAATTTCCTGTAAATTTGAACGTTGAGTCCCTTATATCAAATTAGTCTTCAAAGAACTTTTTACTCAATCTCTATCACTAACATCAAACAATGATCCAAGATCCCCTTGGATTTGCTTACACGTTGGCCCTACAAGTTGTACAACTTACCCTTACTGACACCAAGCCTAACTGCTATGTCCTAGGTAGCTCCCTCTGAACGTGTGAATACTTGTCCCTTTTGTAGCTCAACATCATATCATGCATCCTCTAGAGCTGAGACTAAGATCAAGTTTGTCTGCAGCCCTAAGACATATAACACTTCTGCCACCTCCAAAGATCCTCCTAATTCCAACTGGAATACCATTGTTCCAACCCTTTCACTGCAATTATGATACTCATAACAACTCTCACATGCATGTCTAAATCTGTCTTTGAAACACTAAGGAACACATCCCTCATTCCTGTCATATGGGAGATGCTCCACTATCTATGAACCATGCATCGTTGTCCACAAACTGAACACTTCTAACACTAGTGCCAGAAAGACAAGCAACCATTAATGAGAACTCAAACTTTGCTGCAAAATCTGTAATCACAGCTATTATTGAAATGTATGCTTTCTCTTTGTCTTTCTTTTTGTTTGGACATTGGCTCACATAATTTCATCTCCTGTGAAATGCAAAGCACTTGAATTTGCTCATTTCCTTCTTCTTCCCATCCTGAGAGGATCCTCCCTCCCCTTTTTTCATCTTGGTCGCTCCCTTTCCCTTTCGTGCATGACTTGAAAGAGCAACGTTCTCCTCATCCCTTTCACCTTTTACCTAGAGTTTCCACAAAGAGCTTCCTCTCAAGTCTCCTCCTAGGTGAAGTCATCCCATAGCCTATCCTAGGTTGGGAGTTTCTCTAGTGCCATGACTCCTTTAACGAAGGCACCCCACTTCTCTGTGAACCCTGTGAAAATTTCAATCTTGAAATACTACTGTAGTGATAGATTTATTTCTCCTACTTACAATGAGTTATTTACAGAATTAGTCCAATAAATTTTGAAATAAAACTACTGCAGTAATCACTCATGTATATGTAGAGAACATAACAGTAGAAAATATAAGCATAAGAATCAATCACAGATAGCTATTTTTGGAGAATTGTCCCTGGAAAAACCCAATGTGGGAAAACTAGTGCAATAGATGAGGGTTTATATTATTCTTCAACAATGAATTCTTTACAAGGAAATTCTGACATAAACAATTGAGAAAAATTCTCGAGATACACTTAAGAGAATTCTTCTTCAGTACCCAAAAGAATTTCTGACACCTAAGGGAGTCACCAACCCTCCCTGTGTCACTTTGCGTCTCTCCTGTGTGCCCCTCTATGCAGAGCCAACGTATGCATGTGTCACCATTGCATGAGACCACTACACTACTCCTGCGTGCTGCTTCTCTGATCTTATGCTTCCTCCTTCCCTCAAACCTCGACACTTCTAAAACCCTCTGCTTCCTTTACCCTGCCATTATCCCTCTGAAATAAAATTCTATTCCTTCATAATCGACTTCCCTCGGGTTACTGAACACTTTTCTGGCTTGCTTTTCAAATGGCCCTCAAGTCTTCTTTTATAATCTTCTCGTTGACGAATCAACGACCCAGATTAGAAGTCCTATCAATGGTTGAGATTAAAACTTGACTCGATCTTCATTTTCTAGAAGATTCATACTTTGTTTTATTAATACCCATTAATTATTTAATTCTCCTAAGTTTATACTTAGGGTCCTCATTAAAATAATTAATTATTTTAATAAAACACAATGGAGTAGAATTTACCAAACGATTTTTGGGTTCTTTAGAATACTGATGTCCAAGACTCCTTACAAATTTTGAGACTTGGAACACTTTCTGATTGCTACAAAAAACAACAAACCTGTCCAGAGTTGTCCTTACTAGTTCTGAATCAGAAAATTTCACCCCTACTACAATAAGCTCATCTCATACTAGAGAAATTTTGGTGACATAAGAAGAAACAGTATCCTTCATGGATATCTTGGTGTTATTGAGTTTCTCTTTCAATGCCAATTTCCGATTCTCGTGATCGCTTTAGTATAACTTGGTCAACACCTCCCACATTTCTCTGGCTGTTTTCTTCCCCGATATATGATGAATAATATGGTCCTTTACTCTGTCTAAGATAATCCTCCTAGCTTTCACATTCCTTTTATTATGGGTATCCAACAGGGTTGCATCATTAGGAGGGATCTGAGTTTGTGCTACAAACTCCCAGATCTCGTACTTATCTAACACCAATGAAATCCTCTCCTTCCAAATACTGTAGTTGGAAAAACCGTCAAGGAAATCTTCAAAGCTAAGAATGGTTTCCATCCTATCCTACTGATCAAACCTTGCTAAAAAACAAATTCACATGATGAAGAAGTTTCTTGCACTTATTTTCACACTTCATTGTCCTTTTCAGCTAATCTGGCAACAATATAGTCATGGACCATGTCACATTGGACCACAACCAATCTTACCTCACGTAGCACAACCTCGTGTTGTCATTGCTTCCTCCGAGCCCAACTAGTGACTCTTGACCTCAGAAACACAACTACAAAACTTCGACTTGACGACTCAACCTATCTCCTTGGCCCCTGTAGTACCTACATGTTATTCAGATCTTCTGCTACATGGATTCCTTGAAGGCGCACTTGTTACAGCCTCCAACCAACTGCCAACTGCTCTATGTCCACCTCAATTATGTTTCCTCGCCACCACTTCCTACGTAGCTATGAAGCCTCTTCAGACACCTTGTATGTTATGCCTCTTCGAACACCTTGTACGTCATCTATCTAGTGATCCTATCATACCCTGACTTCACCTTGTTTGGCTTGATAATCTCTTGTTAGCTTTCTCTCAGCCTCATACCACTCTAAGAAACACTATTACCTGTTAACCTATCGAGCCTTGGCCAACTCGAGCTCTAGTTCTAATCTTGTTGGACCTCTTACCTCCACACGTTAGCGACCTCCCACTTGTTATGTCAATTGACCCTGATTTGTCAATCATTAAGCCTGTGTTGCCTCTCTTCTCCCATGTGCTGCTAACTACCTCTGTCTCAGCGATGAATTTGTATACTGTCGACACTATCCACTTTTCCTTCGCGCTACAAATCGTGCCCCCCCACAGCCCACTATAGATCTACTCCCAAACACCCCTGCAAGATCTTCTTTGTGGTCGTTTCACTGTCTTGGTTTGTCCTAGGGTTGATTGGGTCGTCAGGCCTATCAGCAACGACCCCCACTACCTTTTTTTATTTTTATTTTTTTTTAAATTAAACCAAACAAAAAAACATTGAACCCTAAAAAAGAATTTTATCTCGACCGGTCGATTTACTTCGACTCTTTAAAAAAAAACATGGTTCATACAATCCCAACCAAACCTAGCTCCAACGATCTGATACAAACCCGACACTTGTGATTCTGAGATCACTTTAGAGTTTCTGTTAGTATTTGCAACAACCCAACACCCTGTATTTGTCTCCAAGCAATAAATTACTACACAAATGCACAACTATGTTCCTAACAAAAATATTAAGTGGAAGCAAAATTACATGATCTAAATCACAACAAGACACACATATTTTTTCCCAAAAAATTAGTTCATCATAAATAAAACTCAAAATTTACTTGGGCTTCCATCCTAGGATAATGGCCCAATTGAGAAAATACATATTACAATACGTTGGATCTGATCCAGCAAATATACTCTCTCATGTAAGCCTGGATCTCCAGCCCCTTTTCACTCTCTCAAACCTAGCATACGCTCACTAAGATACTGCTCTCAATATTGTGTTGTTGGGTCTTTCCCTTAACCCTAGGCTCAATTTATAACTTTCTAAGCTAAGATCAACGACCAATATTAGCTCGTCAATTTAACTAAAGATAAGTGACTTAACTTTAGTTAAATTTCTTATCTTTAGCTTTCATTACTTTAATTCAAGTACCAACCATAAATTTAGCTTGCATTACATGCATATCTCATGCATGGAACATGCAACTAATCTGCATGCATGCAAATCACTTACACACTCCGCATATCGCATGCAATCAACATGCAAACTCCACTTTGCATGCAACTCACATGCATGCATTGCATATCGCATGCATGCCTTGCGTATCGCATGCATGCCTTGCGTATCGCATGCAAGCTCCTAAAGAAGCAAAACATGGTCCTTCAAGTCAAGATACATGGCTAGAAGAATTTTCGCAAGTACAAAAGTACAATTTTGTACTTTCCCAAGCTACAAAAATTAATAGATGCCCCTTGGCAGTTCTTAGTGCATAAAATTCATAACACAATCTCATGTTCAATTCCACTCAAGAGGGTGTGGGCAACTTGGTTGAAAATATTTGTATTTATCTATCAATAAGATCAAGGGCCTCATGACCATAATTTTAAAAACTGGTCTGGTTAGACCAAAAATTGGTCAAACCGGTTGGCTAGTTCCCTAAGATATCAGATCGGCCCAATAACTCTGATTCGTTACTTGGTCAAGACCAGTTACCGAGTGATTTGGTACCTAACCAGTCAATTTCATAAAGAATCGGTCAGTTAGGAAGCCACATGGTTGCCATTGTGATGGGACCCATAGGTGGTTTTTTGAAAACCATGGAAGGTTCCTTCCTAAATATGCCCCTCTAAGCTTATAGAAGGATGCCTACGTTCCTATTTGCCTCACATGTTTCATTTCTAGTGTTTGTGAGCATATGAGAGTTTGGATAGTTCTGCAACAACATTGAATTTTGGAGCAAAAACAACAAGTTTGGAGGTTCTTTTTCATCTTCGAGCTCGTTTGGCGTTGTCTAGTGGAGTTGGGGGCATTGATGCCAATGCATTACTTGTAGTTCAATGGTGAACCAAGAGTTGTGTTGAAATATGTAACAAGTTTCGGTCTTCATAATGACATATGTAATCATGATTTTATGTAAAGAGAAAAATAAATGTATTATTGTTATTCTTGAGGCACGAGTTTCATGTTCAAGGGAAATTTATTTTTTGGTCAAGCACCCATTGAGTTCTTTAGGGCTTTTTATTTAATACCTATTTGAGTGCTTCATGTATTGAATACCAATTTAGGCATGTTACAGATTGTAAAGAAACTTTATTTGAGTCAAAATAGAGTCAAAAGACCCTCCAAGACCTCATGTTGCAAAGATCAAGTCTACCTACATGAAGGGACAAGTCAACCTAAAGTTAGCAGTTTGTACCCCTCAAAAGCTTACAAATAAGAAGGAACTCAAACTCATTTGGACAAACCCTTAAGAAAGTTTGATCTCCTAAAGAAAGTAGTTAGAAAAAGACGAAAAAGAAGAAGAGAAAAATCAAAGTTTTGGGCCTCTTTCTCTCTCTCTCTCATGCTAGGGTTTCTATAGTTGTTGGGAAAATCAAAGTGTTGGGCAAGTTGAAGTGCTAGGAAGAAAATACTGGGTTAAAGTTCCAGAATAATTTGCTAGCTAGGTCAAAGGTCTAGAAGAATTCGTTGGGCAGGTCAAAGTTGTAGAAGAATTTGCTAGGCAGGTCGAAGTTGTAGAATAATTTGCCAGGCAGGTTGGAGTTGTAGAATAATTTGTTTGGCGGTTCAAAGTTGCGAAAGAATCTGCTGGGAGGTCGAAATTGCAGTAGTTGCTAGAAGGGAAGATCGTCAAAGGTTTGAATTGGTCTTGGAGGGTCTTGGTCAAGGGTCATAGACCTTGGAATTTTTTAATTGAAGATTCTATAAGAAGAGAAGAATTCTTGTGGGTTTTCCTCTTAGTTGGGGAGGTTTTGGCAGTGAAACAAAAGCTAATATTTACTATTTTCTGTGTTCTGAACTCATTTCTACAACTTATTTTTCCTGTTTAGGCTTTCTGATCACTGTATAACCAATTTGAGCATCTAACAGAGCAAGGACATTCCCGTTTGGGGGCCTTGGACCCGGTAGATGTGGCCCAGGAGGGGTGAACTACCTCATCAATTGCTTTGTTATATTATGTGACTTTATCTTGCTGTGTTTTTCAAATTTGATATGTTAAACAGTAAAAGGAAATAACACTCCTTCACACATAAGACTTAGAAATTTACCAAAAACACTTTGTTTCACTTGCAAGACTATCTAAACACTTTGCACATATAATTTTTATGGAAATGAATACCTTGAACAACAAATACAAGTAATTTCATTTTTATATTATGAGTGTTAACTTCTTCAAGTTCTAAAGGCAGAGTCTATAAAGGGTCAGGTAGCCTTTGGATCTCATCCTTTTATCAAAGGTGACATATCCAGTAAATGCCCCTACGGTCAATCTCTGGAATAGACATAAGAATTTTTCACATTTAATTTAATGAATATGGATACCTTGCACACATTTTCAAGTACTTCCATTTTTTAGATTAATTGGTATCAGAGCTATGGCTTTGAGCTAGATTTTTTACTCAACATTTCTTTTGTGAAAACATTAAGTCATTTGTTTGCAAGTTTTGATGCTGACTAGGTTAAAAATGAAGAGAGGTGAAGGAAACTTGGTTAGTTCACAAACTTATCCACAACTAAGAAGGGATATAGAACCACCTCCAAGAGCCCTAGAAGTAGCTACAAGCATGTCTTCAAGAGAAGGTGAAACTCCTGAAGAGATGGATCCTAAGGAAGAAGAAAGGGTATTTAGGAAAGCTTTCTTGGATATGAATGAAATGGTAAGGATCCTATCTCAAGAAAGAAATGATAGGATTACTAGAGAGGGGTCTAAAAACAAAAAATAAGGAGAGGATTCCCCAAGAGGAAAGAAGGGTAATGATCAGTCAAAGAAAGGGAATGGAGGAAATGGTGATCCACCATCTCCATCGTCATCCTCTTCCTCATCATGCTCTTCCTCGACTTCGGTAAATCAGTCACATAAGTAGAAAACCACTGGTAAAAATCCTTTTCTAAAGCTTGATGTCAAATTTGAATTGCCCATGTTTAATGGTGAAGTCAATGCAGAGAAACTAGACAATTGGAAGTTTATTTAAGGATTCAAAACCTTCATGATGATGACACCAAGATTCAGATAGCCTCATTAAGGATGGAAGGAGTAGCGTTGGTATGGTGGGAAGCCAAGACCAAACAGGAAATTCGAAAACATGGTAAGATTACTTTATCATGGATTGAATTTATTTCCTCAATCAAGAAACAATTTTATCCTCTTTCTCATCTTCAAAAGGCTATAATGAACTGGAAAAACTTTAGACAGCTTAAAGGACAAAGTGTTCAAGAATACACTCAAGAGTTTAGGAGAAGAACATTGTTGTTAGGTGTAGATTTACAAAGTCAAGATACTTTGCTGAAGTATATAGGTGGTTTCATAATTACCTTATACATACTATCCTTACATTTAATCCTACTATTCTAGACGAAGTTTGTGTACAAGATACGCATTTAGAGGCTAGAGGGAAAAACACTTTTGATGCACTGAATGAGGGTAGTGATTTTAAAAGCAAAGGAAGAAAAAGGATTGCAAACTCTAGAAAGTAAAAAGGGAAATTATTTTGCAAGAACTATTCAAAAAAAAGCCACGATGAAGACCACTGTTGGAAGCTTCATCTGGAGCTGAAACCAAAGAAATATAAAAACAAGACAAAACCAAAGAAAAGGGAAAAACTGTTGCAACTATTGAATAGGACTTAGGGTCTGAATCAGGTGATGAGACTAAAAGTGTTGCCATGATATTAAAGAACATAAAAGGGAAAAATGTTGTACAAGAAACAAATCCTAGTTCTAGCACATTAAAATGTCACAAAGAAACTCAAAATGAAAAGAGGAGGATCGAGCTATTTCATGTGAGGATAATCTCAAACCACATAAAGATAGACAAACTTTTTGATAGTGGGTCTCAAGCTAATCTCATCTTAGAAGACTTGGTCAAACAGCTGAAACTTGAGACAATTCCACATCCAAATCCTTATCCACTTGGGTGGATATGCAAGGATGAAAAATTACAAGTCTCAAGAAAGTGCATCTTGTGCTTCGCCATAACAACTCAGTATGTTGATTGGATTGAATTGGATGTAGTACTGCTTAACATTACAGGTGTTGTGTTGGGTAGTCCATATTTATATGACAGAAAGGAAATCTTCCATCGCCATGAGAATAATTATCACTTGTTCAAGGATGGAAAAGAGTACATTGTCAGAGAACATAAGAAGAAGCTAGAATCTTCTTTAGTCCATGAAGGGCAATTGAAAATACTAGTTAATGCAAGTGAAAATCTAACTTTGTTGATGGTTAAACAACAAGATTTTGTACATTTTCCTTTTCATGATATTGATGATATAACTGATGGTATGTTTCAGTCTGATAATAGTTCGTCTTTGAAAGACGATGAAAATGTGTTGATAATCAACGCAGAGAACGAAGTGTCAGTGCAAAGCAGTGCAAGAGTCCATGAGATGGAAAGGCATGCAATCAAAGAGGGCACATAGTTCAACATGGGTCAACGTTGGTTTCAGAATGGCAGATTGGTATGGCGAGAAAACTTGGTCGAGATTTGGCACAAGTACAAGGTTTATTCAGTACAAATACGCCATGTGAATAGTTGACAAGGTGAATTTTATTTTAAGTCTTCTTTGAAGTTTGACCATTGTAGAAACAGAATGCTTTCTACAAAATATAGTTGCTGTTCTACAAATTTCAAGAATTTTCATCATGACTCAGTCAATTTTAGCAGCGGTCGGTCAGTGAATTCAAGAGACAATTTATCTTTTCATGAAAAGTTCAATTTGATGAAGTCGGGAAGATTTCAGTGGTTCAAAGTTGGAAGAGTGGAGAATCAGTCTCCTCATCTTCATTTTATGTAATCAGAGAGCTTTTGTGGGTCCAAAAGCTGCCCATTTGGGAGGTGTGATCAAGTGATCATGTTCTAAGTTGTAAAAATGCTCAAAATTGGTTGGAACCTGAATGACCAGATAGGCCTCACCGATACGATCCTGACGCCGTGAACGACACTAAAATCTGACACTATATCTGAAAGTTATGCAGGTTTGAAGTTTTCAGTAAACTGCAAAAACTGAGTTTGACCAAGGTTGACTTGACTTTGGAAATTATTAAAAAAAGAATATTTTAGGAATATTCCTCGAAATATTTTGGGAGTATTCCTTGAAATATACCCTACGAGCCAATCGTGTTCTGACACTTGACATTCCGTTATTGGATGATGTTTTGACTTTTCGTCTTTTTGACCAATTATGGGCTGCCACATGGCAAGCCCAGAGGGTGCCACGTGGCCCCCTAGTCGGTGAAAATTTGGTTATGTAAAATTTATGGCTCTCTACAGGATTCGATCGTGCACCTCCGCACTGCTAGCCAGGCAGCCTAACCGGGTGGGCTACGAGTGGTTCTTAACCACTATGGGTCAAAACTTATATTTAAATTTTGTATTGAAATCAGTTGGGGCCGAAAGGGGGCCAACCCCCTCTACACAGGACCACAGGCCCGAAACCAAGGGCCATAACACCAGTGGTTACAAAGTTGCGGTTAAGATTTATGGTTAGTTATGTGGTCACATATATGCGGCAGATGTCACGATAAATGCCAATGCCACGGTTTTCATAATTGTTGGCTCCAACGGTTAATCCGATGGGCACGGTCCACATGTGACCTCATGCATATAACATTTATTATCACCCCTAATGGTTCCGACAAAACTGGCGGAGCGCTTTTGGGCGGAGTTGCCAAAGTTAGTGGCCTTAACTCCAGTTAGCCCAGATTTGGTGGAGCTTGTTTAGGCCAAACTGGACAAAATATTCTTTTGATCATAACTTTCTCTAGGATGAACCTTTTTGGACAAATTTGTTTTTGATTTCAATTATTTTGAGCATTCCAGAGCCAATGGTGTAGGTTTTAGAGGCAACAGAGCTCATATTCAGGTACTATTTCAGTAGAGAAGCTTCGAGAGCCATCAGGACCTAGGGAGTGTTGGAGCTGTATTGGGCTATGGTTAACCATTGGGGGTGAAACAAAAGCCAATATTTTCTTTTTTTTACATTTAAAACTCATTTATACAGCTTATTTTTCCTTTTTAGGCTTTTTGATCACTGTATAACCAATTTTAGCATCTAATAGAGCAAGGACATGCCCATTTGGGGGCCTTGGACCCGACAGATGTAGCCCAGGAGGGGTGAACTGCCTCATCAGCTGTTGTGTTATATTATGTGACTTTATCTTGCTGTGTTTTTCAGATTTGATATGTTAAACAGTAAAAATAAATAACACTCCTTCACACATAAGACTCAGAAATTTACCAAAAACACTTTGTTTCACTTACAAGACTATCTAAACACTTTGCACATATAATTTTTATGGAAATGAATACCTTGAACAACAAATACAAGTAATTTCATTTTTAGATTATGAGTGTTAACTTCTTCAAATTCTAAAGACAGATTCTGTAAAGGGCCAGGTAGCCTCTGGATCTCAACCTTTTATCAAAGGTGACATATCTAGTAAATTCCCCTACAGTCAATCTCTGGAATAGATATAAGAAGTTTTCACATTTAATTTAATGAAGATGGATACCTTGCACACATTTTCAAGTACTTCCATTTTCATATCAGTTTGCAATCATAAAAAAATCTTTCGCATTAAAAAATAATTAATTTATGTATTTTTTCCAATTTCAATGTATTGAATCCAGTTTGATCTAGTTTGATCCAATTCTGGTTCAAATCATGGTTAGATAGGTGGTCGGTTCAAAAGAACTCTAGAGGCCATTTAGAGCCTCATTGGTTATGTATTTTTTCGATGATATAATTGATATGTATTGTACTCGGTGCCATTTTATATGCACTCTTACAAGTTACATGGTATATAAATGAGAAGACTTTCCATATCGTCTCTAATGATTTGGAATCATGGTTTACAATCATAAGAATAAGTTTTTTCATTAAAAATTAATTATTTTATGTAGTTTTTCCAATTTTGGTGTATTGAATATGGTTTGATCTAGTTTGATCTAATTATGGTTCAAATCATGGTTAGATAGGCAGTCGGTTCAAAACCTGGTTCCAATTTTTAAAACTATGCTCGTGAGACTTGAGACCTGGCATCTTGATCAATCCGAGCATTCAAATATTTAGAAGGAAAATTGGAGTGTTTCCAAACTATGCAGGAAAATTTTGGCTAGGAAAGGATTGTTTTTCTCGAAGCACTTGCAGAATGCATACACCAATAGTGACACATTAACTCATAACAGCACTCAAAAGCTAGTTGGTGCTAACAAATTACTTTAGAGGGTATTTGTCATATGATTGTAGAAAGTTATTTATACAAAATGTAGAGGCATAGAAAAGGTCTCATATGGGAGAGTTGGAAATGGGGAAGTGGGAAGCCCATTTATATCTATAAGCGAAGGAGCTTTACAAGTTTGTTGGGTGTTCTTTAGATCTAGGTACCTGCTAAAAGAAGAGATGGGGGTGTGGTGCTTTTGTTGGGAATTTTTTGAGGAGGTAAAGCCATCTCAACTCCCCCTTAAAAATAAAGTTTGGGGATGGTTACTGCTTCATCAAGGATTAGAGGCAAAGAGTTGGCTGCAAAGTCAACATTACCAATTTTACTTCTGCATTGTGTGGCAAGAGGATGATATGGTTCAACATTTTTATTTGAAATTTTAAACAACTAGTGTTTTTTGAATTTAGTTTCAAGCTAAATTTCACTCTCTTTTATAGCTCATCTCTCATTAAACGGTCCCCTCCTAGGGGGGCACTTGAATGGTCAAGGAAAACTACAAATGCCTTTGGAATTTAGTTCAATTGATTACAATTAGGCTTTTATAGAAACATCATTGTAAAGTTACTTTCAAGGAGGTCCCTTGGCCTCTTACTCTTGAGAATGTGAAGAGATTTAAGAAAGAATTGGCTATTCTCTTTAGAGTTAACTTATGTGCATTCCATTGAGATGTGGAAACCTTTGTCAAGGCCCGAACTTACATACCAACCTTTTTAGCATTTGTAAACTAAGGTTTCCTTGGCACCCCTATTGTTTGTATGTTGTAACTACCTTGAATCCCATTGTACTTAATTGTTCCATGGAGTAATACATGAAATATTTCAAAAATAAATAAATAAATAAAAATCTAAGAAGAAATATTGCACTTATGATGAGGAATTACATGCAATACACAAAATTTGTGTTAATGGAGGCATTATTTGATGCATAACAAGATAAGATAATTTCATTAATGTCTAACAAATGACCATAAATAGGTTAATGGGTGTTAATTTTAGTTAACAATGGTTGGTTCTATGCTTAGCACAATTACTTAAATGTACTTTTAGCAACCCACTGACAATTTCCAAATTAGTTTCCAATAGCAATCACATTAACCATAAATCACTTTGAAAGTAATTGTAGATAGTGTTGAATTTTGGGTAGCATTGGATGTTCTCTAGCTCCAAAATTTTGTGGAGGGGCTAGAATACATGAGATCTCCAAGACCCAGAAATCATTTGGAGAAATTCTTCCCAGAATGAATGTTACTCAAATAACTAATTATTTTTAATGGAGCCTAAGTTAAAACTTAAGAAATTAAAATAATTAAAGTGAATTAATATAAATGTGGGTGTGAAGCTTCTAAGTGATGAGGATCAAGTATATTTTAATTTTAATCATTGATTAAATATTTAATCATGGTCGTTGGAGAATACACACAGCGAGTGAATCTAAAGATCGAATTCTTGTGACAGAGCAGTGCTCGAATGAAGATAAGATTTGAGTGATTCAGCAGTAGTGAGGGGCATAAGCAGTTATTGGTCGGAGGAACAAGAGTACACAGTAGAGAGGAAACAAAGACAACAAAGGAATTAGCGCAGCCACCAAGAGAGGCTCAGGCATGGACTGTGCAGTATTTCCATGGGATAGTTTGAGTTTTCCTGGAGATCAGGGATCCTGAGTAGGAAACTCAATTTTTCGAGAGGCGGATCGATTCAGAGAAGGGGTGACACAATCCTCAGCCATACCCATAGAGGCCTACATATCTACTACATAGAGGCAGCATAGAGGGAGCTGGGATTTTGCCAGTTCAAATCTAGATCAGCCGGGACATGCAGTGTGAGGTAAAACTCACTATTTTATCTGTTTATTTGAATTCTCTGTATTAGATAGCCAGCAAGGCATCTAGATATTGTACTCAGAAAAATTTTGCTTAATAATAAAAACCCTCAAATCTATTGCACCGGTTTTCCTGCATTGGGTTTTTCCGGGGACGTTTAGTCCAAAAATAAGTGTGTTCTTTGTGTGATTGTCTCATCTTATTTTTTAGTACTTGATCTATATATTGATGTAGGCTATAGAGTATTTGCATTAATATTTACTGAATAATTATGTAAATAAATTGTTAATTGAAGACCATAAGTAGGAAATGCAAATCAGTTAACTGCAGTAGGATTTTTGTTGGTTTAGATTCAAAAATTTTCACATTGTATCAGAGCGGTTGGAGATCAAGGAGGACAAACATTAGCGAAAGGACAAAAGAAAAATCTGCTTCAGGAAAGTAGTTGTCTCGAGAGACAATGCAATTTTGAACCAGAGAGGCAGAGAACGGGTGAAGCAGTCACCTAAGAAGGCTCACGCAGAGCCTGCGTCAGCCTGCTAGGGTGACGTTGTAGCTGCAGAAGGCAGTGCAGTAGTTGTTGGGCCAACGCAGAGGCTATTGAGTCTCATTTTTCCGGTTTTCAAGGTTGGAGGTGTAGTGTAGTATTTTATCTACGATCCATCTATTATATGCATTATATGTATTCATGAAAAGTTGATCTGATAAGTATTATTTTTTATATGGGCACATCTATTTCCAATCTATAGTAAATTTTGTAATAAACCTATTTTGGGCCACCACATCACTTTCTTCCTCAGGGTGTAGAAACCTAGTTCTAGCACCCCCCCATACTGCTTCGAGTGAGACTTTTCTCTGCACAAGCAGGTCATTGCCGAAAGGAATAGTAGTTGGAGGGTTTGTTGGTTCCGCGATAAACTCTAAACCTAGGTCAAGACCCCTCAAGCAAAAAAATGGTTTTGTTTTTGGGAATAATCAAGGTATGCATTTTGTGAATGAAACCATTGAAGCATTGATAATTGAACTCTAGATTCATCATTAGAAGAGCACTCCCTATCACCCATAGCTGAATGGTGCGGTGGAAGCTTTCAACAAGATATTGGAGTCTGTGCTTACAAAGGTTTGCAATGCTAACCAAAATGATTGGGATGAGCGCATATCTGCAGTTCTCTGGGCATATCGAACTACATGTAAAAATTTGACTAGTAGGACACTGTTCAGGATGGTGTATGGGTAAGAAGTCATGTTGTTGATGGAATACATTGTTCCCAATCTCTCCATCACAGCATACACAAATATGGCAGAAGAAAATATTATGGAGGAGCGGTTGTCGCAGTTGGTCACACTTGAAGAAGATCATTTTATTGCCAATTTCCACTAGCAAGTTTAGAAGGCGGACAAAAAGGCCTGGCATGATCGGCACATCTGACAGAACATATTTAAGGAAGATGATTTGGTCCTGATGTATGATAGCAAATTTTCACATCACCCATGGAAGTTCAAGATGCATTGGCTAGGGCCATATATTGTTAAGGATATCATTGATGGAGGTGTAGTGTGCCTTGCCACACTGAGAGGAGAATATCTTCACGGGTATGTCAATGGAAGCCGATTGAAGCCATACAGGGATGACCCTCTCCCAGCGTGCACCAAATGAATATATGTCCAGAGTATTGGATCTACACAAAAGGATGGCAGATGCGTAGAAAGGTGTGATGCCCATGCGGTAGCTGTGCGAGGAGGTTGACTAGGTCGCATAGGTGCCAAAATCTAGTCGTTGGAACAGTAAATCTGGAAAAGACAGTTTTATTAGTGTTTCAGGGAGTGTCTAGGTTGCATTTAATGAGAGGATTTTACCAGATTTGGAACTATTTTGTCATTTATGGAGACACATTAATCCATAAGGGACCATTGAAGACATGCCAAAACTATAAATACGACCTAAGGGCTCACAATAGTTCCCTTTTCTTTCAGTGTGAATTGTCTACCTTGAGCTCTCTGATTTCTGCATCCTATTCATTATCTATGTCTGGTCTGGATCCGGGATTTGAGGAGGAGTTACGCCGGTGGGGTCTTGGTTACGTTATCCTGACAAGCATGACTGCCCAAAAGAGGATCCTACTATAGTTGTTGCTCCCAGAAGAGGATCCTACTATGCCAGTCGCTGAGACACCTGCACCTACAAAGACTAATAAGGGTCAGATGTCGGGGACCCGTAAATCCCCTAGAGAGAAGACTCTGAAGCCGCACTCCACTATGGCTGACCGCCAGAAGAGACCCATGGTAGAACTCCCTGAGACCATTATTGAGGAGGAGGATGTGGTCAAAGTGGCCCCATTCTCGTGGTAGTCGACCTATGTCACACCACGCAAGGCGTCTGTCAAGGTTCCGAAGGATCTTGACAAAGTGCAGTCCTATATTAACATGCCCTTAATTCCTGAGAATGTACCACTTGAAGGCAATATGTTTGCCAAAGTACTACAACTGAAGATGGAGGATTAGGACCTCGAAAATGTTGATAAGTTTTTTGAGCTTGCACCTGAGCACTATCTAGACCGCATACCCTATGAGTGGGGCTCGTGCACGTGGAGCTGCAACAATGGGTGTTGGACCTCCACAAGGCTGGCCTTTTAAATCTACTTCAGGTCCCACATTTTAGGTGCAACCCGATCAATGATATCTGTGTGTGCCAATTGCTCACGCTAGTACATGATGAAGCCTTATGGTTGGGATAGTGCCTACCCATTGATGTCGTGATGATCCATCAGATCACTGACTTGCCTGACCAAGGCACAAATCCCATGGCTGAATTTAGAGGAAAATCATAAGAAAATAAGGTGGAAGACAAATCAAAAATACCTACAAGGTGTCGCACCACAATAGAGGATTTGTGGTCAGCAAAATCAATGACCCAGCCGTTCAATTTGGGACGCTCATCTTGGCCTGCAAGATGATGAAAAAGTGTAGATCTAAAGAGGTTCCTGCGCAAGTCATTTCACTTGCAAGACAGTACGAGAAGGGTGTAATCTACAATTGAGCACAATATTTATGCAAAGAGCTCCTGGAGAATGTGCGCGAAGCACAAGAGGAGGGAAAGCACTTCTACTATGCTTGTCTCCTGCTGATGATAGCCCTAATTGGATGAAATACCCCAAAGGAAATGCAATTTTCAGACATAGAGCTGCAAATGTGCAAAGCAAAGAAGTCTGCCACACTATGGGGTTCCTCCGTCCACATGCACATTATGAAAAACAAGATGTTATGGGTCTTGTTCGACACTTCTATCTTTCAAGCGATCCAATCCAAACCAATGCAGTATCCAACTTTGTATGAGTAGTACAACTTGATTGCAGATTTTAAGACCACCTTCCACAGCATTCACATCTGCGCGAAGGGCGCAGTTGAAGGAATTTGGTATGAATTATCGTATCTTGTAACTGAGGACGACTTGCTGCACATCACTATAGATTGGCCGCCAGCTTGGCTAGAGCTGTGCTCTGTGGAAGGTGCATCAACCTCTCTTCCGAAGACACCTACCAAGCCTCGAACGGGTACACAAACTACTGAAAAGACCACAGGAGCAGAGCCCACGCCAGCTACAACCGGCGAAATGATTGATATGAAAATGAACATTGCACCTGAGAAGAATGGTGTTGAGCCTAAAGAGACATAGGAGCAGGTGGAAGTTCAGACTTCCAAGGGCACAAAGCATATTTCTTAGGTCGCGGGAAGATCCAGGAAGAAACAAAAGGGCTCTAAGGCCACTGGAGAAGAAGAGTAGACACTGAACGAAGATGATTTCAACAAAATAGCCAACACGGTCGGTCACAACAGTAAGAAAAGATATGTGGATGGACATAAAAGCACAGTACAAGGTTGTGCTCGATGGGGTACAGGTTGGTATCCTAAGAGCTCAAATATCAAGCAAGCCTAATTCAGGTGAGCGTTGCACAAGCGAGCCAGTTACAAGCGAGCATGACTATTGCTGATGCGCAGCCCATTAAAATAGTGTTGCCTTCAACAGGAGAAGCCCACTTGGTTCAGATCCCTGAACAAGCCATCCGAGTTGAGTCTCAACTGCTGTGTGCGCAACCCAAAGCCTTCCAGGAAATTAACATTGATTTGATTGTTTTACCTGCGGGTAAATTTCATATGGTCCACAACATGATCGTGGACAACCTGTAGTTTCGTGAGGCCCGTGCCTACCGTGACATCAGTGAAGCTTAGCAGCACGTAGTAGACCTTCAGCAAAAGTACCAGAGCGTCGACGAAGCATGTCGAGTAGTCGAGGCTCAACATGCCGCCCTAGAGGCAAAAATCAACCAACTATGCAGCGACGTACCAGCAGTCCCCACCACAGCAGCCCCAACAGAAAATTTAGAAGTGTTGGTTGATGCATTAACGACCTTACACGTAGAATTCCAAACTATCCGGGCCGAATTTGAACATCAGATTGCCGACCTGAAGTTAAAATTGCAGCCAGAAACCTCGTCGAATGTCCAAGCTCAAAGGGTTGCTGAGGTAAAATAGGCTATAGATAGCATTGATGTCGCAGTCACACAATGAGGTTAGCTCTTGGACAAAGCCATGGGTGTCTTACTTCATTTCAGAATGACTCAATGGTACAATAGTTACGCAATGAGTTGTGTGTCAAGGAGCACCAGTTGGGCAATATTCGGATGGCAGTGCCCACCCTCGTGATTGCACAACGCCTTGCCTACCTACAGGAGGGTTGAATAATTACGACCGAAATTGTGGACCTGTGTCGAAGAGAAAAATTTTTGAAGGCAAGGATGCAGCCTGGCTGAGGAGGCTCTACGACTATCACAATCATTGGATGGCACGTTGAAGACTCTTAAACAGACTCAGAAAGCATTGAACTGGCCACTAAAAGGCCAATTGCTATGCAAATTCTTGAGGTTGTGTTGCCACTAAAAACTTCTATTGCTGCGCTCCAAGCCAAGATGAAGGAGCTGACCCCACAGTGACTTGGGGTGAGTCACAGGTTTGTGTTGGGGGGCTGTTGGAGCGGGGTCCTCTGGGGCAAATTTTGAGAAACTTTTTGTATCTAATTTTGCATATGCACGTTGCGCAGAAAGGTCAAGGGGATTTGGAGCGGGTCAAAGTCCCTATTTTATGTAAATGGGTTATAAGGGTAAACTGTGGGCCTCAAACCATGGTTTGAGACCATAGTATTTGCACACTTGATGAATATAAATATATAGCTCGAGTCTAGTAAGTGGAATCATGATGTTTTGGATCTAAGTATGTTTATGATTTAGTGATACATTTTGTAAGTCTGGGTTGAGTAGAAATTCTCCTACTGGTTGTGTGTGCGGAGACCTAGTCCTGGCTGTGTGCGAACTCTACTGGTTGTGTGTGCGGAAGGGTAATTGTAAGGGGAAAGTCTGATTGTACTGAACTATTGAATCTAATACAAGGATTGTTTTGGTGAAGCACTTATGTTATGTGTCTAAACTATATGTTTACTGTTATTGCTTGAGATCGCTTTACTTCTGTTATATCTACGTGAGTAAATTTTTCTATATGTTGATGGTTAAGCACATGAATATATTTTCTTGAGTTATTTCGTTGTATCTGATTCTGTCATTTGTTTGCGATAAAGTTGATATGTGATCCATCTATTATATGCATTATTAGTATTCGTGACAAGTTGATCTGATAAGTATTGTTTTGTATATGCGCACATATGTTTCCAATCTACAATAAGTTCTGCAATAAACCTATTTAGGGCCACCACATCAATTTCCTCTTCAAGGTGCGGAAACATGGTTCCAACACCCCCCATACTACTTCGGGTGAGACTTTGATCTGCGGAAGCAGGTCATTGTTGAAAGGGCCAGTAGTTGGAGAGTATGTTAGTTGCACGATAAACTCTGAACCTAGGCCAGGACCCCTCAAGCCAACACCATATGTTGGATTTATGGTCAGGATTGCCCTAAATGTAGTCACTGAAGACTAGGAAACCTTTTTCCAAAGAATTTTTGGCAGGGCTACTCTTCCTAGCTGGGAGGAGATGTGGGCAGCTCTTTGAGAAGAAGAGATCGGACGGTGGACCAAGGGGGAAGCAACGATAAAGGGATCAAAGTCAAGAAGGAGGAAGAGGAAGATGTAGCTCTTGCATATAAGGGACTGTAAGGGCAACAAAGATGGAAGAAAAAGGACCTCTCGAAAGTGAGATGCTTCAGATGTGGAGAAATGGGAAATTTCACCATGTATGCCCTCTTAATAAGAGGGAAAAGAAGAGAAGTTTGACTCGAAGGTTGCTCCAGCTCAAGCTAATGAGGAGGATGATGATGGATGTGCGATGAGTGTTCATGAACCTAAGAGGTGGGGCGATATGGATTTTTATATTGGAGCTACAATTACAGGGCAAGATCCTTGAGGTGCCCAAATTCTTGGATCACATATAGCTACGAGAGCCCATAATGGAAGTAGCAAAATGATGGGAGTCAATTGGTGCGAGGGATGATGGGGAAATAGTGGTAGAGCTAGAGCGCCAAAGTCTGAAGTAGTGCAGAGCAGAGTCAACAACAACATAGTGCATAGCAGAAACAACACAATAGCATCAAAGAGTCAACACAGATTAGCAGTAGAGGAAGCTTTAGCATCGAGGTGCATCCAGACTAACTAGTATGTCAAGATTTGGGATGTCTTTCAGTTGCTTAACTCTCAGCAACTGAGTTGCAATGCAGCATTTAGGAGTGGCAGTACTATGGGCAGCATGATGCAGCATATTGAGAGGGATTTGCAGTACAAATGCAGCAGTGACAGTGGCAGAGTCATGGGCAGTAGTACAGATGCAGAAGTGTTAGTGGTAGATTCATGGGAAACATTACAGATTGCAGCAGTGCAGTGGATTAGGAATAGTAGGTCAAGCATTAGCAGCGCAGAGGACCGATGTCATGGATCAGGGTGATGCTTCTAGTAAGAAGTATTGCTAGAGCACATTCCTCGCTAAGAGGTAGTGTTGATTTTTGGGTAGCATCAGATGTGGCTTTAGCTCCGAAATTTTGTGGAGGGGCTAGAATACATGAGATAGCCAAGACCCTCAAATCGTTTGGAGAAATTCCACTCATAATGAATGTTATTCAAATAATTAATTATTTTTAATGGAGCCTATGTTAAAACTTAGGAAATTAAAATAATTAAAGTGAATTAATATAAATGTGGGTGAGAAGCTTCTAAGTGATGAGGATCAAGTCTATTTTAATCTTAGCCGTTGATTAAAGATTTCATCACAATCGTTAATCTATAAACAGGAAAGGTATAAAGGACGACTTGAGGGTCAGTTGGAGAATACACACAGTGAGTGAATTTGGAGATCAAATTCTTTTGACGAAGCAGTGCTCAAACGAAGATAAGATCTGAGTGATTCAGCAACAGTGAGGGTCAAAAGTAGTTATTTGTCGGAGGACCAAGAGTACACAGCAGAGAGGCATTAGAGACAGTAGAGGAAGCAGCGTAGCCACCAAGAGAGGTGATGCAGGCCCACATAGGGACTGCACAGTGTTTCCAAGTGACAGTCTGAGTTTTGTTGGAGATCGGGATTTCTAAGTCGAGAGGGTTAAAACTCAATTTTTCGAGAGGAAGATCGATTCATAGAAGGGGTGACATATTCCTCATCCATTCCCACGCAGGCCCATGCATCTACTGCGCAGAGGCAGCGCAGAGGGAGTTGGGATTCGCCAGTTCGGATATGGATCATCTGAGACTAGTAGTATGAGGTAAAACTCACTATTTTATCTGTCTGCTGTGAATTATCTATACTGGATAGCCAGCAAGGCATCCAAAGATTGTACTCAGAAAATAGTTGCTTAATAATAAAAACCCTCAGATCTGTTGCACCGGTTTTCCCGCATTGGGTTTTTCCGAGGACGTTTAGTCCAAAAATAAGTGTGTCCTTTGTGTGATTTTCTCATCTTATTTTATCAGTACTTGATTTGTATATTGGTGTAGGCTACAAAGTATTTGCATTATTATTTATTGCATAATTCTGTAAATAACTAGTTAATTAAAGAACACAAGCAGGTAATGCAAATTAGTTAACCGCAGTAGGATTTATGTTGGTTTAGATTCAGAAATTCTCACAGATAGAACATGAACAGTAAAATGCAGAAGGCAAGCCAAGACAAGAGGACACCAGATTTGGCAGATGCTAGGGAAAAACCTAATGACCAATTCTTTTTATTATTATATCAAATGTTCAATAGAGAGAGAGTACAATAATACAAAATTCAAAGTCAAAATTGACTTTCCAAATCACAGTCTAAAAAAGTTCCGCAATTCTACCCTTGGTCAATAGTAGTCAAATCAGCCCTAGAAAAAAGTCAACAATAGTCACAGTCTGGTCAAACTTCTTCCAAAACAGCTTGGTCAAAGGAGAGAGAAACTCGACCTTTTTTTCTGGTCAAAGTCAGCCCAAAATAGTCATCCAAACAATAGTCAAACTGAAGTCAACTCAACGATCAAACAAGCTTGCAGTCAACGCAGGTCAAAGTGCCCAAACATTCTCAATTTCTGTGCCAAAAAGTATGGCCTGTCAAAAACTTATTTTCCCATAAAAATTAGAGTCAAAGGATGAGTTGAAGTGCATGGTCAATGTTGGTCGAACCCTGCAACAACTCTAAAATTTTAGCCTTGTATTTAGCCCATAAATGCGTCCTCCTTGCCGCACGTGTGAGAGAAAATCAGTTGCCCAATGAGGTGTACAAAACAATCATATGAGAGAGAAGATGTGTGAGACGAGATGATGCCAAATGAGGTTTGAGGTCTCTTATATTTATACAAGTCGTTGGGGCTCAAGAGACATGTCTATTGGGCTTCTTGATACTACATGATGATGTGGGCAACCTTAACAATCTGCACATGTGTGGGCATAGATTCAAAAATAAATTTTTTCTTGTCCAAATTTGATGATCTTTAGGTCAATTTTGGTCCTCTCGCAATCATCATCTCCATCAAATGAGTTGTCCAAAGTGGAATTTGGCCCTAGTTTCCAATTTTAACACTCCCTCTCAACTAGGGAGAATTCCACCTGCTAATCCATCTGTCATCATTCCATGTTGTCATCTACATCTCATCTCTACTATGTTGAACACTGATGTAATGATAAAGAAGAATTGATCTAGAGTGAATCACAAGACCTTTCCACTTTCCATTGACAAAAGTCAGTCCAAGGGAAAAACCCTAATGAGATTTGATCCCAGATTAAGTTTTTGAACATCGTGCATCCTAGACATAAGGAGTACAGTGGTACATGATGCATCCATCTGTAGTTCTATGGTCCCTATCCACTTTTCCCAACTCATTAGCTAGATGAGAGGTACTTCCCATGAGTCCCAGACTACATGGGTAGGATGTATGTTGGGGCATCCGTAGGAGAACGTGAACCACTCATTCTACTCATATGCCATGGGAGAAGGTGAACCACTCATCCTATGTATATATCATCAATTGTAGGGTAAGGTGAACCACTCACCCTACACATGTGTCATCAATCATAAGGGAAGGTGAACCACTCACTATATGGTGGCTCATACCTCCAAGAGGTACCCTAAGCCCCCAAGAGCTCCCAGAGCTCAATGTCCAACTCAAGCAGAACCCTCATGGGAGGGTCCTTCCACGACTCCAAGTCTCTCTTGGAATGCTAAGAATTTGACCTTCTCCAAGGGATTTGTGAGAATGTCAGCAATATGTTCATCAATCCTGATGTGTTGGAGCCTAATTTCTACCTGTTGTACCATATCCCAGATAAAATGGTACCTGATGTCAATATGCTTGGAGAAGTCGTGGAACACGGGATTCTCCGAAAGGTGAATCCTACTCTGATCATCTAAATAGATCACGGTGGTATCTAGCATGTGTTCAAAAAGATCACTGAAGATATTCCTCAACCAAATAGCTTCACAACAAGCCATACTAGCAGCAATATATTTGGCCTCGATAGTGCTTAAAGAAACCAAATTTTGCTTCCTCTTCATCCATGAAATTGAAGCATACCCTAATGAGAAGAATCATCCTGATGTGCTCTTTCTATCTACCACATTTCCAGCCCAATCAACATCATAATATCCATGCAACCTTGAATTCCCAGTTGTGTATCTTAACACATAGTTGATTGTGCCACGAAGATATCTCAAGAGATTCTTAGCAGCAATCTAATGTATGTGATGAGGCTCAACCATAAATTGACTCAATGCATTCACAACAAAACATATGTCCGGTTGGGATTTTATCAAGAACATCAGGGCCCCCACAAGTTATCTATATTCAGAAGGGTTTTCCAATTCAGGCCCAACAACACTTCCACATAGCTTTTCGAAGTTGAGTTTCATCAGAGTAGACATAGACTTACAATCAACCATCCAACATCTCTCCAACAACTTCACAATGTATTTTCCTTGAGAAAGGAAAATCTCGCATGCCTTTTACTAGACCTCTAGGCCTAGGAAGTAATGCATCAGACCTAGGTCCTTCATCTTGAAATCGGAGGTAAACTCCCTCTTGCATTGATAAATGAGAGGGTCTACACCAGTTAGAAAGAGATCATCAACATAAAGGACCAAAATGAGAGGCATGTCCTTTACAACCTTGAAGTATAGGTTTGAATTAGCATAGCTCCTTGTAAATCCCAACTTCATAAGATAGCTATCAATCCTATCATACCAAGCCCTAAGGGGCTTACTTCAACCCATACAATGCTTTCTTCAACCTACATATATGTTTCCTTCAATATTGTACTTTGAATCCCTGAGGTTGTTCCAAGTAGACTTCCTCCTTAAGTGAGCCATGCAAGAAAGTAGTATTAATGCCCATTTGATGTAGGTTCCATCCTTGAGTGGCAACGAGAGCAATAATAGATCAAATAGTAGTATATCAGGTGACTGGTGCAAATATTTTGTCATATTCCACTCCTTCCTTTTGAGAGAAGTTTCGAGCAACAAACCTGGCCTTATATTTTTCAGCACTCCCATCAGCTCCATGTCTAATTTTGTAAATCCATTTAGAAGTGACCACAGACTTGTCCTTGGGCCTAGGCACCATGTCCCAGACATTAATCTTCATGATTGGCTCATACTCCTCATTCATCGCATATTTCCAAACTCGGTGCTTTATAGCTTCTTCAAACGTGCATGGTTTAGCTTGAACAATAGTACTCATAGCAGCCAAGTACTGTTGATACATGTTCGTCTTCTTACTTTCAAAAAATGTCCCTCTTGGAGAAATATGTATTTCAGCATCTTCGAGAGTATCTTTGAGCCATAGAAGTCTTTTCCTTGAGGTAGAGAAATCACATGGACGTGGATCAATAGGATCCATTGGGCCATCAAAACGGGCATAGGCTCATCTATTGAAGGTTCATCCTGTTTTTTGCCAGCATCATCATCGTCCTTCCTTGGGATAGGGAGATCTTTGGATTTCCCAAGTGCGGTGTCTTCTTCAGAGGTGACATCACGACCTACTTCCACATCTCTTTGACTAGGCACATAGATTCTATATGCCTTTGAATTTTCACTATAGTTGACGAATATTCCTTTCTTCCCAGAAGCTTCCAACTTATTCCTCTTCTCTTTAGGCACATGAAAATACACGAGATAACCAAATATTATAAAATACGAAACATCAGGTTTCTTACCAATGAAGACCTCCTCAGGTGTCTCGAAATCCAATGTTTGATGCCGGATCCTATTTTTAACATACACGACAGTGTTGGCAGCTTCTCCATAAGAAATTTTCTAGGCCTTGATCATGGAGCATGACATAGGTGACTTCCATGATTTTTTGATTATTCCTTTTAGCAACTCCATTATACTCAGCAGTGTATGGAACAATTGTCTCCCTCCTAATTTCAACCTCTCTACAAAATTCATTGAATTCATTTGATTCATATTCGGTTCTATTGCCGATCCTCAATATATTGATCTTCTTCTTGTTTTGTTGAAATTTGGGTACCAGAGGACAAGTGGTTCCCTAAGGCTTTGATCTTTGGCCTAGGAAAAAGTGTCCAAATGTATTTAAACTTTTATCCTAAAGTGACTTTATAAGTGATAAAGTCAAATCTAATTTAAAAGTGACTTTATAAGTGATAAAGTTACTAAGTCTAATTTTAAAGTAAGTTTAATAAAGTCAATGTGAAATTAGAAAGTGAAAAGTGACTTTGGAAATAAATGGCTAAGAGGGTCTTTATTAAAGTGGGGTGAATTAAAAAATAGAAAGTGAGATTTAAATGCACATAAAATCTCAGCACTAGATATAAAGCTATCTCAGCCATTGGATTTAGGGACTTCCCAAAAGTCACTTAGGGTTAGGTTAAAGGAGGAAAAGAAGAGAAAAGATTATTCATTCTTTCATGAGCAGATTGAGAGAGGAGGAGAGAAAGCAAGGAGACATTTATGAGTAGTGAGAAGAAAGAGGGAATCATCAAGGAGATTTAACAAATCCATATAACAAGCAGCAGTGCAATGTTCAAGGCAAGTGGCATGAATTTCGAGGAGTGAAAAACAACATTTATTGAAGCACGTTTTTCGAGGTCCGTACAACATCAAGGAGGCACAAAAATAGAGTTTTGTACAAAAAAGAGAGAGGGAGTTGTTTTTCTAGAATCTGTACAGCAGCTAATAGCATGGAAAATGAATTTTGTACAACACAGAGAACAAGGTCTGCACCATAGCCATACAACACAAAATTTGAGGCAGCAAGTGGCCCATTTTTTGAGGGAGGCCGTACAGTTGTTTTGGCACTATTTTCGGTGTTTTCCATATAGCATTTAAGGCTGTACTTTCTGCTAATATTTTTTTGTTTGTATTTTGGCACGAAAATTGATACAGAGTTTGTGCACAGTTTTCGAGATAAGTAAAATACTGGTTGCTAATATTTTTATTGTATTTTTTGTCTCACTGTAAAAGAAATATTCAGAAATAAAGAGAAGCTTTTGAACTGGTTTTCCCCAAGAGTTGTAGGGGGTTTTTCCAGGGTCATATTGACCAAAAATCAGCGTGTCATTTTCTGTGTAATTGGCTGAAATTATTTCTGAGTTTTATTTCTGCATTTTCCAGCACTTTGAAATTTCTAGAATTTGTGTTTTCAAAAATATTTATTATTTCCAGCTTGTTGAATGTATGTTTATGGGAATGGGAATGTAAATTTTTAAAGGTGTTCTATTCTTGATGCAACTTTACTTTTCTTCAATATCAGATAGCAATCACAGAAACCATAAAGTAAAATGTTGATAGAATATACCAGTAGATCGATAGAAGACAAACCAGAAACAGATAAGTGTAATGGTGCGTTACGACGGTCAACAGGATGCTTCAACCAGCAAATTCTCGATATGGTCGGCTAACCAGAAATATCACTCAACCCTCAAAATATTCAAATGATCAACTCAAAAGTCAACCCCAGAAAATCAACATTGTCAGTCAATGATCAACGCACAACATCAGTAGCTAGGTCAATGCTGAAAAGTCAAAGTCAACGTCTTGTCTGAAAAACGGTGCCAAAAAATGTGGATTAGGGAGATCAAAATTCTGGGAGAGTTTTGGGACAAATTGTCCTTGCATTGACCAAAGTCAATGCTGGTCAAACTTGCTGCAGAAACCCTAGACCGAAAAACAGAAATTGTTGTTGCCAGATTTCCCACGTGTGGAGAGAGAAGGGAATCCAAGTGATTGAACTAATCAGATGAGGAGAGATAATGTCTGAGGATGAGATGAGTGAAATTTCCTCCAACATTGACCTTATCTATATCCATCAGTGAGGGTGTGTGACACATCTGCTAGGATACAAAACCTTAAAGTCGACCTACACATATTTTGAATAGATTAAAAATAAATTCAAAACAAATGTTCTGCTCATCAGATCAAGATGATATTTAGATCGATCTTGCACCTCTTCGAAAGAGGAACCCAATAAAAATATTGGTATCTTTATCTGAGCATTATAACATGGATTTTGGACCTATTTGTCCAAAATTAACACTCCCTCTCAACTAGGGAGAACTCCATCCACCCGTGCAATCGAACATCATGCATCATCTCGCCGTAACTTGCTTTGCTGGCTCTTTATTTCATAACATAAGTGGGTCAATCACAAATAAATCATTCTCAGCTAACAGATTCAGCCTAGAGGTCTGAAACCTCTATAGGACTCACAAAGAGTCTCATACCAACCCGAAGTTGGTTTATTGGACTCGGAGTCAGTAGGAGGTCCTAAACCTCACTAGACTTGATCCCAGATCAAGTGGTTGGATTGTGCCATCCTAGATAGAGAGTACGACAATCTTTGATGCATCCATCAATATTTGCTACTAGTCTCTAGATTTTCCCACCTCACTAACCAAATGAGAGGTACTTCCCATGAGCCCTGACCTCAATGGGTAGGATGCATATGGGACACAGATAATGAGAGGTGAAATAACTCAATCATCACAACGGTGGGGCCGAAGCATACCAACAAGGTTCAGCAAGCCTAGCCCTGTGGTTTCTTATAGCTTCGAGAACCTATCCCCAAAGCCCCCTAGAGCTCCCAGAGCTCATCTTCCAACAGGACCATCATCATAGGGTCATTTCATGATACCAAAAATCTCACGGAAGGTTAGGAACTTGACCTTCCCTAAGGGATTTGTGAGAATATATGCGACCTGCTCATTAGTTCCTATATGATCGAGCCTTACGACGCCTCACTATACCATATCTCAGATAAAGTGGTACCTGATATCAATATGCTTGGATCGATCGTGGAACACGAAATTCTCGAAAAAGAGAATCCCACTCTAGTTATCACAAAGTATTATGGTGGTATCTAGCACATGCCCGAATAGCTCATTGAAGATATTTCGCAACCAAACTTCTTCACAATAGGCCATACTCGTTGCAATGTATTCAGCCTCTGCGGTGCTCAAAGCCACCAACTTCTACTTCTAGCTCATCCACGATATCGAAGTAGATACAAGTGTGAAGCAACATCCCAATGTGCTTTTACGATCCACCACACTACCAGCCCATTCAGTATCAGTATATACAAGGAGTTTCATGCTCCCGACAGTGTATCTCAGCCCATGGTTTATCGTGCCCCGAAGATACCTCAGAATATTCTTGGCACCAACCCAGTGAGTGTGATGAGGCTCAACCATCAGGGCCCCTATGAGTTGACGATACTTAGTAGGATTTTATAACATGGGCCCAGCAGCGTTGCCACTCAACTTTTTGAAGTTGAGCTCCATCAGTGTCGACGCAGACTTGCATTCCACCATACTAAATCTTTACAGAAGCTTCACAATGTATTTTCCTTGAGAGAGAAAAATCTCTCTAGGTCTTTTCCAGACCTCTAGGCCTACAAAGTAGTGCATCAGTCCTAGGTCCTTCATCTTGAACTCATTAGTGAGCTCCCTCTTGCACTGATGAATGAGAGGGTCAACACCTGTCAAGAAGAGGTCGTATACATATAGCACCAGAATGAGAGGCTTCTCTCTATCAACCTTGAAGTAAAGGTTCAGATCAGCATTACTACGAGTGAAGCCCAACTTCATCAGGTAGATATCTATCCTCTCATACCAAGGTCGGGGTGCTTGCTTTAGCCCATAGAGGGCTTTCTTCAACTTGCAGGCATGGGTGTCCCGATCCTGGACTTCGAACCCCAGAGGTTGCACTACATATACCTCTTCCTTTATCGCACCGTGCAGAAATGCGGTCTTCACATCCATCTGATGAAGACTCCATCCTTGCATAGCAACAAGGGCTACGATAGATTGAGTGGTGGTATATCAAGCCATAGGTGCAAATATTTCATCATAGTCTATGCCTTCCTTTTGAGAGAAGCCACGGGTAATGAATCTTTCCTTGAAATTTTCAACAGTTCCATCAGATCCATGCTTGATCTTATAGAGCCATTTCAAGGTGACAACTACTTTGTCCTCCAGTCTTGGAACCACATCCCAAACATCATTCTTCAATATGGACTTATACTCTTCGGCATAGCATCCTTCCATACTTGATGCTTTACGACTTCCTCAAAAGATCCAGGCTCATATTGTACAATAGTACTCATGGCTGCTAGATACCCTTGGTATCTATTCAACTTCTTACTTTCACGGAATATCCCCCTTGGGGCCATATGTCCCTCGGCATCCTCGAGAGTGTCCCTGAGCCATGATGGTCTCTTCCCCAATGAAGGAGGTGGATCAATCGAGTCCATCGATCCTTCAGTATCGGGCATTGTCTCATCCTTCGGTTCTTCTTGATTTCTAGGCCTTGCTTCATGATCTTCCTCAAACCTCAATAGATTGACTACTTTCTTCAGGGAAACATCTTCGTCAAAAGTGACATCATGGCATATATCCACTTCCCTTTGACTAGGAACATAGACTCTATAGGCCTTTGAAGTTTTGTTGTAGCCCACAAACATTCCTTTCTTCCCAGAAGCATCTAGCTTTCTCCTCTTTTCTTTCGGCACATGAAAATAAATAGGACAACCAAAAACTCTAAAATGTGAGACGTTAGGTTTCTTACCAGTGTAAACCTATTCGGGAGTTTTGGATTCCAGAGCGGAATGCAAGCATCAGTTTTGTATGTACACAGTAGTGTTTACAGCTTCTCCCACAAAAAACTTTGGTAGACTCTGGTCACATAGCATGGCACGTGCAGCTTCCACAATGGTCTTGTTCTTTTTTTCAGCAACGTCATTATGCTCAGGAGTATAGAAAGTTGTGGTCTCCCTCTTGATGACAGCTTCTCTGCAAAAGTTCTTGAACTCGTTCGTCTCATATTCAGTGCCATTATAGGTCCTCAAAATCTTGATCTTCTTCCTTGTCATATTTTCCACCAAGGCTTTGAAGGTACGGAACCACATGAAAGCCTAATCCTTCTTCTTCAAGAAGTATATCCAAGTTTTTCGAGAGAATTCATCTATGAACATCATATAATAATAACATCCTCCCAAGGATGTCACGGGCATCATACCAGACAAATCAGAATGGATCAATTGTAAGACATCAGATGCCTTTGTGATGCTTGAGGGAAAAGGTCCCCTTGTATGCTTTCCTTCGGCACAACCCTGACATACACCTTCATGATTATTTTTGAACTCGGGCATCCCTGTCACCACCTTCCTTGCTTTGGGAAGGGCCTTGTAGTGAAGGTGTCCCAACCTCTGGTGCCATAGTTCAGTCTGTCAGATAATATCACATTTCCTCGCTCCTACTGGACTTCCGCCAACCTAGTAGAGTGTATCAATTCTAAACCCAATCGCGATAGCTTCCTTGAAGCTCTTCTTCCACATGTGCACCTTTCCATCAAAGAATGTCACATTGAAACCTTTGTCTTCCATGACCAATATATACACAAGGTTCTTCTTCATATTAGGTACATAGAGGACATCTTACAAGAGGAGGACTTGACCTTGAGACAAGTGGAGGGTCACAATCCTTCTCAACTATATCAAAGAGTGCTTCCTTGAACCGAGTAATGTGCCTTGAGGCACCACTATCTATCAACCAGACATCCATAGTATCGGGTGGAGATGTAGTAGAGAGGGCATATACAAGAATGAATTCATTTCTTTTATCAACAACATTTGATTCCTCATACCTGGAATTTCTCGACCTTTTGAAAGGTTGACCATTTCCGCAAGAGGGAGCCTTCCTCTTTCCCTTGAACCTTTTGTTCCTTTAATTTCCATTCCTCCGGTTGTTGTTGTTGTCATCACCATCAGGAGAATCTTTCTTGAAAGGGCATTCTCTAGCATAGTGACATGGCCTATGACAAGCGTAACACTTTCCCTTCTTTCCTTGGGCCCTTGCTCTTCCTTTGTTCTTTGGACCACCAAAGTTCTTCTTTCCAAAATTAACAGGGCATTTAACTACATGGGAGTAGTAAGGAGAAATTGATAACCGGGGTTGGGTCAAAATTTCTACATGTTTGATTTTCCACCAATGCTTTGAAAGAACGAAACCATTTGAACAATGCATCCTTCTTATTCAAGAAATAGATCCATGTTTTGTGAGAATATTCATCCACAAAGATTACATAATATAAGTATCCTCCCAACAATGTTACAAGAAACATACCAGACAAGTCAGAATGGACCAATTGAAGAATATTGGCTGTGTTGCTCTCACTAGAAGGGAATGGTCCCTTTGTATGTTTCCCAATTGCACAAACCTAACAAACACCTTCATGGTTCATGTTAAACTCATGCATGCCTATTACCATCTTCCTTACCCCAGGTAAGGCTTTGTAACGTAAGTGGGCAAACCTCTAGTGCCATAGCTCGGATTGAAGAAAAGTATCACTTGGCAAAGCTCACAAATGACAACCTCCAAATTTATAGAGACCATCAAACTTAAATTCAAGAGTAAATGCATCTTTAGGGTTTCTTTGCCAAATATGTACCTTTCCATCAATGAATGCTACCTTGAAGCCTTTATCTTCCATCACAGAAATAGGCACTAGGTTCTTCAAGTCGAGCACATACAATACTTCTTGTAGATTAATTGTTTGAGACCTTGTTTCAAGTGAAGAGTGAAAATACTTATCCCTTTCACAGGGTAGGTAGCATTATCTCCAAGTATGATCTTCAAATTAGTCTTCTTTTCAACCAAATTTGAGAGGGCCTCATTTTACCCAGTGAAGTGCCTTGAGGCTCTACTATCAATCAACCAATGATCTAACGTATCGGAGGAGAGGTAGTATATAGAGCATAAATAAGATAAAACTCATATTGTTTTTATACAACATTACTTTCATCATACCTAGCATTTCTCGTCCTTTTGGGAGATCGACCATTTCCATTTCAAGCAGCGAGAGCATTCCTCTTTCCTTTGCTGTTGAACTTGTAATTCCTTTGATTTCCATTGTCTTTGAAGTTGTTGTGGTTGTTGTTTTCATCATCCCTTGGAGTATTCTTCTTGTGAGGAAACTCTCTAGCATATTGATCGAAACTATTGCAATTATAGCACCTTCCTTTTCTTCCTTCTTTGAATCCCTTCTTCTATCCTTGACCTCGTCTCCTTGGACTGACATTATTCTTCCTTTTTGCATGAGCAGAGAAGGAAATAGGTTCAATTCCAATGGAAGGCTTGTCTCTCTCCATCATCCTTGTCTCTTCTTGAGTGCATCTAGCCAATAGCTCGTCAAAACCAGGTATCCTATTATTTATGAGAATTATGGTGAGAAATAAATCCCAAGGTCTTGACAGACCTCCAAGTGCAATGAGAGTGAGCTCCCTATCAGCAATAACTTCTCCAAAGGATGGTAGATCATTTTTTGTTTGAGTTATTCTCATGAAGTAAGATTGGATGGACTCCACTTTACCCATCTTTATGTCCTTCAATTTGTTTTTGATAAAGAGGATTTGATTTGCATTGTTCAATTTGAACATCTGAACCAGCTTATCATACATCTCCTTAGATGTTCCCAAATCAGAAATATAGGCAATCAAATGCTTTTGAATGGAGTCAATGAGAATTTTCTTAGCTTTGACCTCACCTTTCTTATACTCGTCTTAGCAATAGTTGGTGCATTTGAAGGAGGCTCCACCACTTTTCCCTGCACATCATGCTCTTCCAAAGTCAAGCCCAAAGTCACTTTCCATGAATGATAGTCAAATTTTTCATTGAGCTTGTACTTAGTCTTGAAGTAAGATGTAGATGCCATTGAGGCTTGTCCTTTTCCAATAGATCTCTCATTGTGATTGCTTTTATCTCTCTTTCTTGGGCTTTTTCATCACCTAGGCTCTAATACCATGTTAATTTTATTTAACAATGGTATGTTATATGCTTAGCACAATTACTTCAATGTTGTAATATCCCAAAATCAGGACTGCTAGCAAGGCATGCCTGAAAAATGCATTTTTTAGGAATGTATGCTATAGGATTGGATACCAGCACTTGGATCCCTTAGATATAACAATATAAGACCTGAATCAAAGAGGGATTCAAAAAAAAAATCCTCCTAGGTGGGTTAAACAGGTCTCCCCACACCTAGTGCAGCTAGAAAATTCCCAAGGAAGGGGCTACAGCAATACAAAACAACACTGCTGGAAAAATAACGTAGTTCAGACCAATATTTGAAGGAAATTAATATGGTAGCTCAAATATAGCTTATAAAATAGTAAATCAGATTTACAATAGAGCTTATACAATGTATAACATAAACGAGAAGGTTATACAAGAAGGAAACCTCAAAATGAGGTGTTACATCCACAAGAAATGTATGAATAAGCTTGAAAACGTTATTTTCATTGGCTGAAGCAGCAGTATGTTACAAGTCAGATCTAGGAAATATATGTGTACAAAATATTAGATCTATATCAGATTTTTACACTAGGATGTCTCTATTTTACATCCCCCTTGGGGTTTTCAGCAAAACATGAAAGTACAAGAGTAGATCTGAGATCTAAGTTACAGATCTACAGTAATATTTAGAAAATTATGAAGTATATGATGTACAGTAGATCATATTTGAAACAAACATGGATTGGATGGCCAATCCATGGATCACCACAGTGAAAGGAAGGATCCAATCACTAGATATATCTCCTCCAAGATGTTGCCAAAACTCCCTACAACTCTGCTCTTGCAAATAATGCAGTACTGCAAAAGGGACTACACTGTAGACTCTAAGTATGCTTTGGCCTCATGGTAAGATCTAGATCTGAAGCTCCCAAGGTCTAGAACACTCTTGTCAAAGGGATAGAAGACTTTCCCAGTGAAAGGGGATGCTAGAAATGCATAGACCTAAAGAGATCTATCCTCCACTTGCTGCAGCTCACAAGGAAAACCCTATCCTGAATAGGATCAGCCCTGTAGGTGCAAGATGAAGCTTGGACAATTACCAGATAGTGGACAAGACAAACAAGGCTCCTCCAAGAGCTGCTCTAGGAAGGAGGTGGGATTTCTGCTCAGGAACACCCAATGGTAAACAACATTATTCCCAACTAAACAACTAGAGAATGATATATGTCTAACCAGACAATATATGCAGAAAATGATTATCATCAACAACTCTCTCATGCTGCTCTCCTCTTCCTTTTATAGGATAAAAGCCTTCTCAAACCCTAAACCACTTCAATGAGTTAGCTCCTTTCACATGTGGAGCCTCCTTCTAGAACTGTGCTATGCATCCATGAGGTACATTGCATCTAGACTGCACTGTGGATTTGGTCAAGGTTGACCCAGTCTCATAATTCAAACCCATTAACACCTACAAGTGTTTATTTTACATGGCCCATATTTGTCTTTGTTCACATAGGCATGGATTTATTCATTGTTTTCAGGAGTTTTACATGTCCTCCTTTACTTATTTGTTCAATCAACAGGAAATGAAACAAAATTGAATATTCCTCTTAGCTTGGCCTAAGTAGGAATATTACAGTCCTCCCCTCCCAAATTTTTCTTGTCCTCAAGCAACTGCAAGGATAGAACTGAAGTGTATTGGGAAACATCTTTCCCAAGCAATCATCCATACAAAATGAGTCACCTCACAACATGGAAACTCTAGAAAATATTCCTCCACCTTGAGTTCATGCAAAGTAGGTGGGTTGAGAAAATGAATATGGTAGACATATGTGCCTACCCCACACTGTCTTCCTCTCCACTTAGGATAAGTGTGGAGTGTTTTTTGATCTTGGGCTGCAATAATGTTGCCTTAAAGAGGCAAGATGAAGACTGGATCTCTAAAGATCTCCTCTCCAACACTATTAATCAAGCTGGCCCAAACCATTCCATATGTGATGGATGGGAAATCATCAACATATGGCATATTATCAAAATCAAGGCCCACCTCATAAATAAACAAGTGTTTGTCTGTGGTGGCCATATCTCCTCTCATGTTCCCATTAAAACATTCAATGCAGAAAATATGGGAATCCTCTTCCCAAAAGAACACATCTAACCAATGTGTTCCCTCTCCAATCATTCTCCCCACAAAAACAAGATCAACATCAGCAATTGGAACCATGATTATCATCAATAAGAAGGAAATACTGAAGGCTTCATATGGTGCAGGAAGGTACCAACAGTCTCCCATGAGGTTACAGCGCAGTTTTTCCAACTGCAGCTTCAGAAAATTGCAAGGCAAATGGTTGCTGGATACATGGTGGTATATGTATGTTATTTTCTTTACTAATGAATAGTAGATGGTTGTATACAACAAATGAACATACATGAAGTAATAAAACACTTGTCCATGGCCATATAAGAGATGGTTGTCTACATCATACATTCTGGCCCATTGTTGATCATGGAGCTCAATGAAAAGCTTGCCCTCTTGTGGAGCAATGCACTGCATAGGAATGGTAAGAGTATGTAGATCACTAAATGCAACAACAAGATATTTACCATGTAATAAAAGTAAGATCATGATAGGATCCATGAACAAACTCTCCATAATGATATGACATACTCCCATGAAGAGAAATGAATCATGTGCTGCATGAAGATACTTCCTCATGTACTTGGAAATCCAAGCCAAGAAGAGCAAATCACAACAATAGATGTCTCCATCCATTACTCCATCTTTCTCACCTCCTCCTTGTCCATCAAGTGTACCAAGAGTGGAATGATCCTAGGGACACTCCATCCATAAGTTTATGCTCTAGAGTGACAACGTTGTTGGCCTATGAAAATAGGCTCCTGCCAATACATAGCTCCATTCTTTGACATGTTCATTGTCAAAGACATCTTTCATAATGTTGCTACCAAAAAGAAGCTCCTTCCAGAGTGGAAATACTTCCAGATCATCCAAGGCTAAGGAGTATCCCCTTTGCACCATGATAGTTTCATCTCCTACTTCTGCAACATCGTGCCAAGTGTGAGAGAAAATCTGCTCTTGCTCTCTCAAGAACATCCAAAGCAACAAAAGATTTTGCTGCCTCCCCATACCACCATCATATAAATCATGTGGTGAAAACATGGTGATTTATATGAAGTATGTCATATCAACACAATGTGTCCATAATCCTTGCTACCCAATGATGCAAGCATCCTACCACCCATCTTTTCCCCACATACCCTTAGAAAGAGGATGATGGCTAAACTCTTTCAAGAGTAGCCAATGCAGCCATGCCTCCTGTTGCCCAATGTCATAGATCTGCAAGTAGCTTTCCAATTTCTTGCTCATCATCCACATCCATTCATCCATCGGTGGATCATGGGCCTCATCATGCAAACACTTGGTATCCTCCCATTGTAGGACACCAACCTCCTCAAATCTTTGAAGAACTTTGCACTTCATGGAATGTTGAAGTACACCTTCCATGGGATCTCTTAATGAGAACTCCTCCTCATGCATGGTCTTCCAAAACCAGTGGAGTCTTGGATCTGCTACAAGTAGAAGTCTCTCTTTGACTTGTGGCATGCTCATTGAGAAAGTGTCATCTAGAGAGTAGAAAAGGTTTCTCATCTCAAGATGTCTACCCCTTGTCTTCATTACTTCCTGAATGAAGCTGACATCTAATTGCTCCCATGAGGAATAGGTCCTCCTTTATTCACTGCTGCTCGTGGACAGCGCAATGCAACTCTGTTGCTCTAGATTTGTAGTAAGTGATGATTCTGGGTCATGCAACAGCAGGTTTCCACAACCCTCTAAAAGATCTACTACAATAAAAGAAGGTGGAAACTCAATTATACCTTGATGAGCTTTGGGAAAATCTTGTATGGCTGCAAGAGTTCCTCTTTCTACCCTGTTGGCTCCCTCAACTGTTGATGTTGAAGGCTACTCCTCCAAGGCTGTCATAGTGCTGGTAAAAACCTCCTCAAGAGAGGGTGAGGACTTCTTTTCATTAGATTTCTCTTTATCAAATATCTTGACCACCCTTTGAGTGAAATCTGCAAAAGAAGATACTTTTGCATGTCCCACATGAATGAACCACCAATTGCTTGCTTCACCCTTTAGGTGCAGTGCTTCAATCTCAACTACTTCTTTCTCTACTACTGGATGTAGTAGGAAAAAGGCACTGAATCTTCTTGCCCAAGCTTTGGCTGCAGATGTCCCATCAAAAGTGGATAATAGAAACCTATTGCCCTTGATTTATCCCTTGCTGCAATGTCTCCTCCCTTCCTCCAGTTGGATGAACCGTGGGAAGGCTAGAGTCTACATGAAGGCTCTAGGTTGAGACTTATACTCAATAAGGTACTCACTCAGGATCTGATGATCCAAGTGTCCTTCATGCTTCTTGTATTCTTCTTTGTGAGAGTAGGAGTGCATGATCCTTCCTCTTCTCCTTATTCTATCTTCTTAACCTCCTTGGAGAGGTCCTTTATGGATATGAAAATTGATGAGAGCAAGCTCATTCTTTTCATCATCTTGATCTCTGTCTTGAGACTCACATGCTGAGCCAAAGATCATGCTTTGATACCACTGTAATACCCAAAATCGGGACTGCTAGCAAGGCATGCCTGAAAAACACATTTTTCAGGAATGTATGCTACAGGATTGGAAACCAGCACTTGGATCCCTTAGATCTGACAATATAAGACATGAATCCAAGAGGGATTAAAAAAAAAATCCTCCTAGGTGGGTTAAACAGGTCTCCCCACACCTAGTGCAACTAGAAAATGCCCAAGGAAGGGGCTGTAGCAATACAAAACAACACTGCTGGAAAAATAATGCAATTCAGCCCAATCTTTGTAGGAGATTAATATGGTAGCTCAAATATAGCTTATACAACAGTAAATCATATTTACAATAGAGCTTATACAATGTATAACAGAAAGGAGAAGGTTATACAAGAAGGAACACTAAAAATGAGGTGCTACATCCACAAGAAATGTCTGAATAAGCTTGAAAGCATTATTTTCATTGGTTGAAGAAGTATTATGTTAAAATTCAGGTCTAGGATAGATATGTGTACAAAATATTAGATCTATATCAGATATGTACACTAGAATGTCTCTATTTTACATCCCCCTTGTGGTTTTCAGCAAAACATGAAACTACAAGAGTATATATGAGATCTAAGTTACAGATCTACAGTAATATTCAGAAAATTCTGAAGTATATGATGTATAGCAGATCAGATCTGAAGCAAA
Organism: Pinus albicaulis; assembly: GCA_034641835.2. Taxonomy (NCBI): domain Eukaryota; kingdom Viridiplantae; phylum Streptophyta; class Pinopsida; order Pinales; family Pinaceae; genus Pinus; species Pinus albicaulis. The sequence goes on along the minus strand of CM076575.1, from coordinate 1,853,327,468 downwards.
AATGGATTGGATGGTCAATCCATAGATCACCACAGTGAAAGGAAGGATCCAATCACTAGAGATCTCTCCTCCAAGATTTTCCAAAACTTTGTGCAACTCTTCTCTTGCAAATAATGCAGTACTGCAAAAGAGACTATGTTGTAGACTCTGAGTACGCTTTGGCTTGATGCCAAGATCTATATTTGAAGCTCCCAAGGTCTAGAACACTCTTGTCAAAGGGATAGAAAAATTTCCCAGTGAAAAGGGATGCTATAAATGCATAGATATGAAGAGATCTATTCTCCACTTGTTTTAGCTCACAAGGACAACCCAATCCTCAACAAGATCAGCATTGTAGGCGAAAGATGAAGCTTGGCCAATCTCCAGATAGTGGAAAAGAAAAAAAAGGCTCCTCTAAGAGCTGCTCTAGGAAGGAGGTGGGATTCCCGCTTAGGAACACCCAATGCTAAACAACATTATTCTCAGCTAAACAGCTAGAGAATGATATATGTCTAACCAGAAAATATATGTAGAAAATGATTATCATCAACAACCCTCTCATGCTGCTCTTCTCTTCCTTTTATAGGATAAAATCCTTGTCAAACCCTAAACCACTTCAATGAGTTAGCTCCTTTCACATGTGGAGCCTCCATCTAGAACTGCATTGTGCATCCATGAGGTACATTGCATTTAGACTGTGCTATGGATTTGGTCAAGGTTGACCCAGTCTCATAGTTCAAACCCATTCACACCTACAAGTGTTTATTTTACATGGCCCATATTTGTCTTTGTTCACATAGGCATGGATTTATTCATTGTTTTCAGGAGTTTTACATGTCCTCCTTTACTTATTTGTTCAATCAACAGAAAATGAAACAAAATTGAATATTCCTCTTAGCTTGGCCTAAGTAGGAATATTACAAATGTACTTTTAGCATCCCAATCACATTGACCATAAATCACATTAACCATAAATCACAGTGACAGTTACTGCAGAGAGAAATGAACAGTAAAATGCAGAAGACAAGTCAAGACAAGAGGACACTACATTTGGTGGATGCCAGGAAAAAACCCCAAGATGGGGAAAATCTTTGACCAATTATTTTTATTATTATATCAAATGTTCAACAGAGAGAGATAGTACAATAATGCAAAAGTTGAAGTCAAAATTGACTTGCCAAATTACTGTCCAAAATAGTCTTACAATTATGCCCTTGGTCAACAACAGTCAAATCATCCTTAACCAGAAATTCAACAACAATTAAAGCCATGTCAAACTTCTTCAAAAACAGCTCGATCAAAGGAGAGATAAACTCGGCCTCTTTTGATGGTCAAAGTCAACCCAAAACAATCATCCAAACATCAGTCAAACTCAGTCATCTTGAAGTCAACTCTACAATCAAACAAGCCTGTGGTCAATGCAGGTCAAAATGCCCAGAAATTCTTGGTTTCTTTGCAAAATAGTATGGCCTACCAAAAACAAAATTTCACCACAAAAATTTCGACCCTATAATATACCGAGAAATTCATCCTTCTTACCACACGTGTGAGAGAAAATCAACCACCCAATGAGGTGTACGAACCAATCAGATGAGGAGAGAGAAGATGTGTGAGATGAGATGATGCCAAATGAGGTTTGAGGTCTGTTATATTTATACAAGTTGTTGGGATTCAAGAGACATGTCCATTGGGCTTCATGAGCCTACATGATGATGTGACCAACCTTGACAATTTGCACAGGTGTGAACATAAATTCAAAAACACATTTCTACTTGTCCAAATTTGATGATCTTTAGGTCGATTTTGGTCCTCTCGAAAAAAGAAATTTAATGTAATCATCATCTCCATCAAATGAGTTGTCCAAAGTGGAATTTGGCCCTAGTTTCCAATTTTAACAATGGGGTTGTTGAGTACAACTACAAAGTGGAAACACAAAGGCCACTCTATAAAATCATAATAAAAATATATATAATTGATTCTAAGTAGAACCTATAGCTTGAGATCATGGAGTAGAAAACAAAGTGGTATCGCAATTGTTGAGATTTTGTGTATTTGGGGTAGCATCGGATGTGCTCTAGCTCTAAAACTTTGTGGAGGGGCTAAGAAACGCATCACCTCTAAAACCCAGAAAGCGTTTAGAGAAATTTCATTTGGTGTTGAAGTTATTCAAATAATTATTTATTTTAATGTAATCCCTAAGTCTAAACTTAGGGAAATTAAATAATTAAAGTGAATTAATTAACACATGTGTTGAAATGTTCTATGTGACGTGGATCAAGCATTCTTTTAATCTCAGCCGTTGATAAGTGATTTAATCATGGACGTTGATATGTTCAACGAAAAAGTATAAGAGAAAGGCTTGAGGGTTAGTTGGAGACACACACACGCGGAGGCAGAGTTGAGAAACTGAGCTAGAATTCTAGAGCAGGGTTTGCTAAGAATTTCTGGAGGAGTTTTTTGTAGCAATGGGTATTATTGGTTGAGGGGATGATCTAATCCTAGAGCCAAGAGTGAGCAAGAGGCAGAGGAGTAGCTTTTAGGGTCAGTGCAGAGGAGCAAGGGCACCAGTAGCAACAGTTACACAACAGTTGTGAAACACAGCTTCAGTCGCTACGTAGGCCCAGGAGGGGTAGCGTTGCAGATTTAGAGGGATTCCACAGTTATGCAGAGGCCTCCAGAGGCAACGTAAGGAATGTGTCTATGCAATCCCCTTCGAAGGGCGCGGGGCATGCGACCTAAACGGGGGCGGGCGCGGGGCTTGAGGGGGGGGAGTCTTTGGGTTTCTGGGGCGGGAAATCGAGGCGGGTCACATAGTCCCATTTGAGGGGTGTGGATCAATCCAAATCTGGTCTCGAGTAGCAAGTTAGGCGCGGTCTGTTTTCTGTCGGGTTAACGGTTGGTGCCTAGATTTGAGTGTGCTGGTCCTGTGTGTACATGATTCCTCATATAGCTCAGCTAATTTTTTAGTAGCCAGGTTATCATTTTCTCATATATTCTTACATGTAGTTAAATTCTGATGCCCATATGTATTCAATAGGTTGAAATAATAAATTGCCAAAGCATGTAAGTACTGGAAGAATCAGAGATGTGGAAAATGAATAAATAAAACTGGAAATATATAAATGCTGCAGAAAAGTAATATAGTAGCTTTGGTCAATATGACCCTGGAAAAACCCCCTACAACTCTTGGGGAAAACTAGTTCCAAAGCTCCTCTTTATTTCTTAATATTGTTTTTACAATGAGACATAGAATACAGTAAAAATTCCAGCAACCACACAAATGTACTTATCTTGATTTCCATGCTTGCACATTGCCTCAGAAAACATACCAAACAACAAACTTACAAAACAGGAAAATTACAACATTCAATGTTGAACAACCACCCTCGATTTGCGTGCCCAAAATTCAGCAGTATGGCCATATGACTGTATGGACTGTACAAAAAGTACAGTTGTACTTCCTCCTCGATTCATGTGCCTCAAAAACAGTGATGTCCTATTGTACAGATTTCCTTGAAATCTGTGCCAAAAAACAACAATCTCCTCCTTGGTTTTCGAGCCCAAAATCTGCCTTGGAATGCGTGTTAAAGCTGTTGTACGTAATCCCTCAAAATATGTGCCTCCTTTCTCGAAAAGTGTGCCAACCTCCTACTATACAGATTTATGTCTTGGGAAATGTGCCTTTAAGCTATTGTACAGAATTGCTGAAGTCTCCTTCCTGCTGCTCTCTTTCTTCTCACTGCAAAAATATCTCCTTGTTTTCTCTCCTCCTCTCTCAATCTGCTCATGAAAGAATGAATGATATTTTTTTTCATTTTCCTCCTTTAACCTAACCCTAAGTGACTTTTTGGGAATCCCTAAATCCAATGGCTGAGATAATTTTAGATCTAGGGTTGAGATTAAATGTGCATTTAAATCTCACTTTCTATTTTTTAATTCACCCCACTTTAATAAATACCCTCTTAGTCATTTATTTCCAAAGTCACTTTTCATTTTCTAATTTCACATTGACTTTATTAAAGTCACTTTAAAATTAGACTTGGTAACTTGATCACTTAAAGTCACTTTTAAATTAAATTTGACTTTACAAGTTATAAAGTCATTTTAGGAGAAAAAGTTAAATTCTTTTGGACACTTTTCCCTAGGCCAAAGATCAAAGCCTTAGGGAACCACTTGTCCTTTGGTACCCAAATTTTAACACTACATCGATTTTCCCACATTGGGTTTTTTTGGGGACTTATGTCCAAAAATTTGTGTCATTTTGTTGAATGAGCATAATATTCAGTATGATCTACATGTGTGTAGGTTGTTAGTTGTGTTTACTTTGATATTTTCTGAATATTTTTCTGAAAATAACTTGTAAAACTTAATCACAAGTAGGAGAAGTAAACCGTGATACTACAATAGGATTTCTGCATAACTGTATTCAGGAATTTTGACAGCAACAACCTGCACTATTGTTAAAACCCAAAATCTCCAATGGTGTAAATCTCACTAAAGGGGAAGTGGGACACTAATCAACACCCCCGGTACTATCTCTCCTAAAATTTGAGGTCATCGAGAAGAAGCTCCTAATAGGTGATTGATTAGAGGACCTACAAGAGATGGAAAAGTTGGAAGAGTTGATCTTAAATACGTCTTGTTGCTTGGATAATATACGCCCCTACCAAGATCTAAAGGAAGTCCTTTGTCTACTAGTGTCGTGTGAGTTGTCATCAATCAAATATGGCTAAAGAAGTGGCTAAGTAGATGGAGAAGTATCATATTTTCCAAGTTGACAAGAGTAAACAACAAAGTATTAACAAATCCCTTGTAAAAGGCAAATGAACCATGTCAACACATTAGCATGGATTTCCATAAACACGAAGTGGCAATAATACTAGATTTATTTTTGTTGATAACTTTTCTAAGATTGGTATTTTAAATATTGTGATAAAAATGGAGATGCAATCCATATTGCAATTATTTCTTCAAAGAGGAGGTTCAATTAAATGGATTTCTTCTCTCTATCACCTCTAACAAGGACAACAATATATACATTATGGAAGATATTGGGGACATAACTTCGATTCACATCTACGCATTATCCACAAACAAACAGACAAACAAATTTGAGAATTTCTTGCATTTTCTAGAATGGAATTGAGTCACCAACCAAGACAATGGAATTTGATGCAACCTCACGCTAAGCTTGTTCTTAACACTTTTCCAATTGTAGGACAAGTTATTTATCTTTCGAGATGGTATATGAACACTATCCAATAGCAATGACAATATTAGTATCTATGCAACTAGTTTCCCACATTTCTAAGGATCACAAATAATTTGTAGAAGGGATGATGAGAGTATTTAAAAAAATTAAGAAAAAAATGGAGTTCGCAAGAAGATCATAAAAGCAGAATAGTAATTTTTAACTAATGGATGATTTTAAACAATTACATATTGTTGTCAAGTGATTGAATAAAAGCACTTTTACTAGTTAGAGTCAAATTCTCGAAAGAAATGTTGGCGTACTAATGCAGCCAATAGAGTTACCTGTCACATTCAAGACCAGGTGAACATCATGGTGACCTTGACAGCCATATATGCAACATATCTCAATGGACAAGGCCAGGTGCAAGTCCTAGATGTATTTGGCAGGGTAGATAATGGATATCCCCAATCATGGCATCTAAGTCAAGGTAGAGGCAACTTCCACTCACGAAGAAGTGTGTTGTTTTAGGAGCTATTTTTTTGGGGAAAAACTGGTCAAAGCTCCTTAATTAAAATTTAAAAGGTTAAGATGTGTTTTTCAAACAAGTAGAATGAATGCCATGAGTGCATTAAATGAGATATAACTAATATAACTATGTGAAACCAGTTCTGACTTTTTCTCACTACAGTTCTAATAATTTCTATTTAATTTCAATTTTTTATTAAAAGAGAGGTCCTACGGACCAAGTAAGTCTCAAAAGATGTTATATATATATGATGAATTTTTGCATTCAGTTCTTTTGTTATTTTTTTGGTTACCAGTGCATTACACACCCACTAGAAAGAGGTAACAACAATTCTCTCGTCTTTGGCAATATCGGTCTCTGTTTCAGTGTATGGCGTTTACCTATTTGGTTTTAGGTCTGTTTATTATTTTATTGTTTCTGCTTTTACTAGCCCAGAGTCTTGTTGTTCCTTTCTAAGGATGCATATGCTCCCCAGCAATATCATGACTTAATTTGTGCTTTTACTAGCCCAGAGTCTTGTTGTTCGTTTCTAAGGGCATTTTTGTTCTCTATTTATTTTAGTTTAGTTTAGGTAATTTGTTGACATTAATATAACTGAACTCCTAAAACTTTACAAATATCACAATAATTGAATAACAAAAACCTGAAAGAAATATTGGCATAAATGTGAGTGGAAGAAAGTAAATTACTAGATCGTATGCTTGTTGCGCGAGCGAGACTTTCTCGGTGCAGAGGCTCAACGTGGTCTCTAATTCCTTCCTCAGCTTCTCAATCATTTCTTCCTGTTCCGGCGTAGCTTTCTTTGAGTTCTGAGATAGAAGACACTTTGTTTGTTCTCTCGTTTCCTTCAGCATCGCTGATATATCACATTTCCCACACATCAATTATATCCTTGTGAAATAAACTTATACTCGAAACCCACACATAAATTTATCCTTGTGAATGTACTCATACTGAATTGATCCTTACAGTCGAGATAATCATCGACGTACACTCCAGTCCTTGCGATCGCCATGTTAAATTAATCCGCATGCAAGCAAACCCTCTCGTCGTTTTTTTCTCGTTGGTTGGTTTCGCGAGCGACTCGCCGGTTTTCGAACTCGAGATCGTTTCGAGCGGATATAACTTGAATGCAATGTAAACGGATAAAAGAAAGATAAGCGAAGGTGAATAAAATTCTGCAAGCCAACAAAATGTCGCAGTTCTAAACCGTTAAATATAGGCGTCAACAAGGATTTTAGGCTCTAGTGAATGGTATTCATAGTCATTCATAGTTTTGTTTATGATTCCATTTAGAGTATGGTGTTGTTCATAGTTTCACCATGCTGTAAGGAAATTTTTAAAAATATTTTATAAAATTTATTAAAATAAATAGGATAATAATAAATAAAAAAATATTTTAGAGGAAAAAAATATTGAGAATTAGTTTAATTGGTCAAGTTCATGTTGTTAATTCACTTTTGTTATTGAGAGGTTATGGGTTCAATTCTCTCGATATTTTTGGGACATTTTCCTAATTCGGACACATATAGTAAAAGGTGTATTACAAAAATGTGTAGCTTAAGCATAATTTTTTATTTAATATAATTATGAGAAAAGAGTGTTTTGCGTCATATTTAAAGGGCCCTTCTTCTCTCTAATTGGGACACATGTAGTAAAAGGCTCATTATAAAAATTTGTAACTTAGGGATAAGGAATAACAATGAGTTAATGGAATACATTAATCATGATATGGAGCTCCCTCCATTATAAGGAGGGCACTAACCATCAACTATCCCACCCATTTGGCCTACTTGAAAAGTTGAAGGTTGGGCTTGCCTTGGAGTTAGTTAGGTTTTTTTATGAGAAAGGGAGTGTTGCCATAGTGTGTCTTGTCCAACTTGCACCAAAATTATCAAGTTCCCTTGGCTTGTCCTTGTGATTTCAAAGGGAGCATAAGCCTCTAGAGGAGCTTGAATGAGGGAATGAATGTTGGGGCCCCAGTGATGTCATATACTAATCTAGTTAATGACAGATGGGGGGCCACACCTAAGGATAATAAAAATCATCCATGTGATGTGGGACTCATCCTAACAATGACTAGAGTTGTGATTATTGATGTTTGTGCTTAGTGTTATTTGTGTCAAAACATTAGATTTTATGAAGAATTATGATCTTCGCAAGTTACAGTATTTTTTTGTGTGATTGTATGCCCAACGATGATCTTGATTTTTAAATGTTTTTAGGCTAAATTCATAATGGGGTCCACAAACCTAAGACCACAAGGCATAGAGACCGCCCCTCTTTTTTATAACTTGCCATCTGGATCATGTGATTTCTTTTGTTCTCCCATCGATCGTGTGTGTTATCCTTTGTGCCTTAGTCGATGGTGGTGCACTTGTATTCCTGCTTACTAGACAATCCACATGTATTTCATTTTCTTAAGTGATCTAATGTCTTTTAGATTTTTTATTGTATAAGCTCTTTTTTCAATTTTGATTTGGAGAGGTCGATTTAATTATATTTAGTGTATGTTGCATTTCATCAATTATGACATCACACAATTAATCCTCACTTGAAAACGACCTCATTGATTAAGTATCATCCTTGAGTCTTGGAGAAGGCTAAATGTTATACTATTTTGACCTTTTGCACTTTGCCATCACCGCAACCTAGTCGTCAAATCTTTGTTGCTTGAACTTCCTAGAGATAAATAGTGTATAAAATTTGGACATTTCAAAATTACATACATCATTTGTTTCAAAAAATCTCAAGCAACATTATGACTAACTATGAAAACCTACACACTCAAACATAAAATCGTTGTTGAAATTACAACATTGGATTGTTGAAATCATTATTTTTAGTGTAGAAATAGATTTAATACCCTCTAATACTCCTAATGCAACCCAATTTTGCAATGCTAATGGTTGATATCTCCAATTCCATCAAATCAATATTATTCTTGCTATATTTGAAACAAAAAAATGTAGATTCCCCTTCTCATTATTTTGAGTGACTAGAAAATAATCAATTCATAGAGCATCTATTCTTCGACCTTGGTTTTTGTTGGCATTGTGACTAATGACATGACTTTGTTTTTGTATGAAATTTTTCTTGGACGCGAGTGATCTATAATAAGGTATGGAATATTTAATCATCACCACAATTTCTCCTCAACCCTTTGTGCGCTTATTCTATCATTTATCACTTGCACTTAAAAAAATGGATGAAGCATGGTACATGGTTTCTTTGAAGTGCAATTTATTTATTAAAAGGGAATTTGAAGTGCTTCCTACTAGTTATTTTGAAATATGCACATCAATTGATCTTTATTATTTTCTTTTGTTGTTTATAGTATGAAAAGTTACAAAAGGATAACTAAGAGCCAATCAAACACTAAGAAAGATCATATAAAGCTAGTGAGAGCCACGTAATAAATCTAAGAATATACAAATTGATGATTTGTTTCCACTCATAACTAACTTGATTTGCTTACTAAAATTTATTTACTTTAATTACATGATTATTTCTATTCTTAACAAATGGTCCAACTTGTTGGCTTGGAGAGGCACCTGGGATCAAGGAACATTACACCACCTGCATTGTTGGCTCAAAATTGTAATGGATAGAGACCCTGGGTGTTATAGGAAATTTTGTCACATCTGGTTAATAGGCCTATAGATTGGGTCATTCAACATCCATGAACACATTGTGAACATCCCTACATGAAGCCCTAAGCATGAATCTCCCAAATCCCTAAGTTTTTTATCTTAACTGCCTCATTACAGTTCTTTTAAGGCCCGACACGTCCTGGCCCTTTAGGGACCTACATCCAGCAATAGGTTGATCAACTTTTCACCTACTCTGATCAGCAACAGATTGTCCCTTGCTAGGGGTGCATTGATTCTAGAAATCCGTGAAAAATAAAAAGAAGCATAGAGCTTCATTTTACAAGAGCTTTTAGGAGTTGTTACAACCATTTACCTTGGATAAGAACTTTGAATCCTATCTGATCCTACCTTGGATATTTCACCTCTTATCCCTTGAGATCATCTTCCCATCAAGAGTGGATCTCAAGCCTAGATTCGTAAATGGATAAGAATTCCTAAACTACCATCCTCTCATATATATTTATTGCCATCCACAAGTTATAAGTTTGATTTTGGAGACTAATCATACCCTTATGTTTTTTCTTTAATCATAAGAGAGATATCATTCCCATGCATTAGGGTGGCCTTGAGGTGTGCATTGTAACAAGGAAGAACAAGTCAACTTGGGGAGATCTCTACAAGATCAACTTCCACTTTTAGTTCCAAACTTTATCCCTTTCATATTAATACAAAGAGTATATTGTTTTCCTATATGTGTTATGTTATGTTTATATTCATATATTTCCTCTTGGCTTGTAAGCTCTAACTGTAGCTCTAATCGCTATAATTATAACCTGCACAAACAATCAACACAAGAAAAATATCTATGACATCTATGTAGCATTATCAAATCACTTTACTCGACGGCTAAACAAAACATTGAAATATATGAATGTAAACATAACATAACACATATAAGAAAATAATATACTCTTTGTATTAATATTAAAGGCAAAGAGTTTACAACCAAAGGTGGAAGTTGATCTTGTAGATATCTCCCCAAGTTGACTTGTCCTTCCTTGTCACAATGCACACCTCACAGTCACCCTAAAGCATGGGAATGATAAGTCTCTTAAGATTAAAGCAGTAGCATAAGGGTATGATTAGTCTCCAAAATCCAACCTCTAGCTTTTGGATGGCAGTAAATATATAGGAAAGGATGGTATTTTAGGAATTCTTATCGATTTACTAATCTAGGCTTGAGATCCACTCTTGATGGGAAGATGAGCTCAAGGGATAAGAGGTGAAATCTCCAAGATAGGATAAGATAGGATTTGAAGTTATTTTCATGCAAATATTTGCCTTTCCAAGCTTTGTTATTTGATTAACTTGATTCCAGTTGGTCCTCCTTATGTCCCTGAGTGTGTTTAGGTCCCTCAAAATCCTTCATCTTGTTTGCTTTTGGTTTTGAGTGAATTTGATAAGAATGTTCTTAGATTTTCTTTGTTCTTGTCATTAGGTCATTAGCAAACCGGTCGCTTGATCATTGAGTTGCTTTGAGGAATTGACGTTTCAGACATCATTCTAAAAGTGTTTTTTAATCAATGATTAGGCGATATCTTAGTTTTCATCTAAAAACAAAGTGGAATTGAAAATAAAAATATTATGCATCATGCATTGTATCTGGGGTTTTTTAAGTGAAATTGTAATAAAAAATAGTTGCATTAGGGGAACTGCTTAACAATCTTGTTTTTTTGCATCTTGTATACTACATATTCTTTGTTATGTTCCCTCCCATATATATATTTTCATTGAAAATAAAAGTTTCATTTTATCATGCTAGCTTTCATTTTACGATATTCAGTTGAAATTCATGGTGACCATTGAAAATCGAAACTTAATTCAAGATAAACTTTAAAATCTATTGAATCGACCTAAAGAGAATTTGTAACATTAACGCAAACATCTAGAGGTCTAGGCTAGAGACATGTTCTGACGTCTATAAACATTGGAGTTGTCGTTTTCTTCAACATTTCATTCTAGGGGTGATATCTCGTTTCACACGCGTAATTGTATCAGACCATTCTCCACGTACCTCCGGGTATATTTGATGGTTCTCCACGCATAAAAAGTACATGGGAATGCTCTCATAATATGGTTATGAATTAGACAACACTAACACATAATGCACTTCCATGTATTGTCGAGTATATTTTGGAAGTCCACCATAGGTTGCTCTCCTCGCCATAGGTAACCGAGTCAGTCGCCTTGCACACTGTGATACACCAAACACAACATTTGGGAAGATTTCCTGCCTGGAGGTAAATCCTTGGTTCTCCAAGGTTGTATATTACAGTTAAAAATTGATTGGTAAACCTTTATGGCTATTTTACCCTCTTTGATTTATTTTTTATGTGTTAATTGTTAAAAGTTATCAATCCAACGTGGAAGAACAAAACCCTTTACCCCATCGTTCGCGTAGAACGCAAAATAAGCCTCCTCTTCCATGAGAGGAAACTCTTGTCTGTTGTTAGTGGAATAATAAAAGGAAAACAATGAATCTAGTACTTCAAGAGCTATTACTTATGGTCCTCCATCTAAGATAGATCCACCGGAATCATCTTTTCTTATGAGTACGAAGCTCGATATTACCGCTCCATTGGCTGGTGAGTCTGACACAGTCAAAACCGAAGCACCTGAAATCTCATTACTTGAGGTTATTGAACCTGAATTTACTAGATTAGGGACAATTCAACACAAGTTTATACAACCCGAGGTACCTCAGTTATCTACACATTTTACTTCAGGACCTTCTTATTCTCTTCCTCTATCTCAGACACAACCCCAAACTATATATCTTGGACCCGACTGTGAAACACCTCCACCTGGTCTCGTGAGTATCGAAGATATTCCATGGGAAGAGCCTCAACCCTCCTCTCATATTTGAGCAGGGGCTCATTTTCATCAGGCCCATCCTTTTGTATAAATTACACAACATGCATGTATATCTTGGATTCAGTATGATCTAACAATGTACTAAATTTAAATACTAAATTGCTTCTACAAATCTTCTGTGGAATTAAAAACACAATTGCCAATCACATGAAGTAAAGAAGAATAAAATAAAACCACAACACAGATAATTTCCTAGGGAAAGCTTACTACTCAACACACCACTATCTTCTATTGTATATTCAGCATGGATCATGAGGCAATTACATACAAACTCTTCTTACAAGAGCCCTCCAGTAGTCATCTAATTGTCTCACACTGTCTTACATAAAACTAACCAATACTTAGCCAATTTACTGCCTCCAGATAGCCTGCCTTGCTTGCGTAATCCCTAATGAATGCAATCCCTAAAGAATAGGAATTTTGGCCTTCCTTTACCGCGCAAGTATCATGGGCACTCTAATGGTTGTTTGGTTGCATGGGGAAACCCAATAATCCTACAACTGATAGTCAACTTCCCTTTCACCTAGATCTCAACTGGGTCTCCACTATATCTGATATGCATGCAACTAATAATAGTAAATCCTCACTTGCATGTGAGATCACTCATTTTGAATTAATTAATATTTAATTCACTTGATCTCTCACTAGTGTATCAAGCAGTTACAACTAGCACAATTGAGTTTAACTCACTTAATTGAGTTAAACTGATTGCAACCTACATTAACTAATGCACCACTACACTTCGAACTCTGTTACAACTATAATTACTCTGCATCCCTCACCAACTACCTCTAACTCGAAATCCATGAGCTAACTGAGTTTATCACCCTCAGTTAACTATTACAAGTTATTATTGAGACTAGATTACATTTTATTGTCCATATTAATTAAGGGATAACTAAAATAGACATGCACAAAAGATAGCCCTTTGGGCCCCACCCTAGTGTAGGTGCTTAATGCACTAGGTGTGGGTGTTGAAATTTTCTTGTTGAATCTCAACGATCCCTCTCAGCAAGAAAGGGGTTATCCTTCACCCTGATCCTATCTCTATGGTATTCGAATTTTCTCCTGGTGAGCGTCTTCACCATAATATCTGCATCCTGATCTTTTGTGGGAATGTACTGAAGCAAAATTATTCTTCTCTACACACAATCTCTAAGATGATGGTAGCGGATATCTATGTGCTTGGACCTATCATAAAACACATGATTAATTGAGAGTTTAATGCAACTATGATTATCATAATGAATCACTGTCGGATCCATATGAGAACCAAACAAACCAACCAAGATGTTTCTCATCCAGATAGCCTCACATGCAGCTTGACTAGCTGCCATGTATTCTACTTCTGCTGAACTAAGTGCCAAAGATCATTGTTTCATGCTGTACTAGGAAATTGTTGTTGATCCTATGCTGAAAATCCCTCCTAATGTGCTCTTTTTGTCTCATGGACTACCCGCCCAATCTGCATCTGTGAAGCCTTGAAGCTTCACTCCCTCTATCGGTCTGTATCATAGACCATACTCTGATGTGCCCCTCAGGTATCTCAAGACATGCTTCCCCGCCTTCCAAAAGAGCTTGGTAAGCTTAACCATATCTTGAATCAGCTAGTTAACTGCATAAAAAATGTATGGTTTGGTGTTCACTAGATACATCAAAGAACCAACTAATTGCCTATAGACAGTAACATCCACTACCTCTCTAGAAGTAGCATCCTCTTTTCTCCAATTTTTTGGAGGAGTATCCATGGGTTTGTTGCTCTCCATGTGAAACATACCCAGTATCTCCTTTGCATAATTGCCTTGAGACACAAAAATTTCACCATCTCGCTGCCATATTTCCATTAAAATGAAATAATGAAGGAGTCCTATGTCCTTCATTTCGAACTTCGTTGCAAGATCCTCATTGCATGACTATATTAGCTGCTCATCAATAGTTAAAATTAGATCATAAACATAAAGAACAATAATAAATAGCTTACCCTCAACCACAATCTGGTATGGGTTTGCATCTGCTTCACTTTTGGTGAAGCCCAGTCTGGTGAAATAGTTGTCTATCCGAGTGTACCAAGCACAGGGTGCTTGCTTCAGCCCATACAATGCTCTTTTGAGTCAACACACATGTGACTCACACTTGAAGATCTCAAAACCTTCATGCTTCTCTATGAACACCTACTCCTCAATGATCCCATTGAGAAACACAGTTTTTAGATCCATCTGATGAATGCGCTAGCCCATCTGCGCTAAGAGTGCAAGGATGGATCTTATGGAAGAGTACCTTGAAAAAGGTAAAAAAGCCTAATCATAATCGATACCCTCCATTTGTGAGAATCCTCAGGCCACAAATCTGGCCTTTTATTTCTCCACACTCCCATCAGAAGCTTTCTTCACCTTGTATATCCATCTTGATCCAACCGCTGATTTGTTGATCAGTATTGAGACAATCTCCCATGCATTGTTCTTGACAATGGAGTCATACTCCTCCACCATTTCATCAACCCAATTTGGTTGTTGCAATACTTCCTAAAAGGAAGATGGTTCATTCACAATACATTTTATCATAAGAGCCATGTATCCAGTAAATTGGTCAGGAGACTTTCATTGTCTGCGTTGTGAAGTAGGGGCTCCTACATTCTCTGTAGCATCAAGTCTCAATCTATCAGCTTCTGTGGTGCGCCTTCTGCCATTTCTGATTGATGGCTCTGCATGAGTGTTTTCCTCCACTCCATGATCCTCTTCATGTGGTTGATCCACGTCTTGAGGCTCATCCTTGGGAACCAACAGTTCCTCCTCTGCATGCAAGTCCAGCTCCCTCTTAATGGAAAACCGCATGGCTTTATCCTCATCAAATTTTATATCCCATCGCACAACATTCATTCTTTTGTTTGGAAAATACACTCGATAATTATGGGGTGTTTCAGTGTACCCCACAAAAATCCCGATTTCAGTTTTCGGCTTCAATTTCTTCCTAGCGTCTTTGGTCACATGCACATAAATAGATGATCCAAAAATCTTAAAGTGTGAAACATCAGGTTTCTTACCAGTGAAAGCCTCTTTAGGTGTACTCATGCCAAGTATCCTATGAGGACAACGGTTCTGCACAAATGCCGCAACGTTGCATGCTTCCGCCCACAGATGCATCGATAGGCCTTGATCATGCAACATCGCTCTTGCTGCACCCATGATCGTTATGTTCTTTATTTCCGCAACCCAATTCTGCTATGGGTTATAAGGTGCTATTAGTTATATATGAATGTAAACATAACATAACACATATAAGAAAACAATATACTCTTTGTATTAATATGAAAGGCATAGAGTTTACAACCAAAAGTGGAAGTTGATCTTGTAGATATCTCCCCAAGTTGACTTGTCCTTCCTTGTCACAATGCACACCTCAAGGTCACCCTAATGCATGGGAATGATAACTCTCTTAATATTAAAGCACTAGCATAAGGGTATGATTAGTCTCCAAAATCCAACCTCTAGCTTGTGGATGGTAGTAAATATATAGGAAAGGATGGTAGTTTAGGAATTCTTATCCATTTACTAATCTAGGCTTGAGATACACTCTTGATGAGAAGATGAGCTCAAGGGATAAGAGGTCAAATATCCAAGGTAGGATAAGATAGGATTAAAATTTATTTTCATGCAAAAAAATTTCCTTTTCAAGCTTTTCTATTTGATTAACTTGATTCCAGTTGGTCCTCCTTATGTCCTTGAGTGTGTTTAGGTCTCTCAGAAGCCTTCATCTTGTTTTCTTTTGGTTTTGAGTGCCTTTGATAAGATTTTTCTTAGATTTTTTTTTTTTCTTATCATTAGGTCATTAGCAAACTGATTGCTTGATCATTAAGTTGCTTTAAGGAATTGGTGTTTCACACATCATTCTAAAAATTGTTTTTTTAATCAATTATTAGGCGAATATCTTAGTTTTCATCTAAATAATAAGTGGAATTGAAAAGAAAAATATTATGCATCATTCATTGTATCTGGGGTTTTTTGAGTGAAATTGTAAAAAAAAAATAGTTGCATCAGGGGAATTGCTTAACATTCTTGTTTGTTGCATCTTGTATATAACATATTATTTTTTCTCTTCCCTCCCATATATAGATTTTCGTTGAAAATAAAAGTTTCATTTTATCATGCTAGCTTGCATTTTAGGATATTCAGTTGAAATTCGTGGTGACCCTTGAAAACTAAAACTTAATTCAAGATAACCTTTAAAATTTAATGAATCAACCTAAGGAGAATTTGTAACATTAACGCAAACATCTATAGGTCTAAGCCAAAGACGTGTTCCGGCATTTATAAACATAGGAGTTGTCATTTTTTCCAACATTGCATTCCAGGGGTGATATCCCATTCCACATGCGTAAGTGTATCAGACCATTCTCCACGTACCTCCAGGTATATTAGATGGCGCTCCACGCATGAAAAGTACATGGGAACGCTCTCATTGTATGGTTATGCATTAGACAACACTAACACATACTGCACTTCCATGTATTTTTGAGTATATTTTGGAAGTCCACCATAGGTTTCTCTCCTCGCCATAGGTAACCGAGTCATCCGCCTTGCACACTGTGATACACCAAACACAACATTCAGGAAGATTTCCTACTTGTAGGTAAATCCTTGGTTCTCCAAGGTTGTATATTAAAGTTCACAATTGATTGGTAAACCTTTATGCCTATTTTACCCTCTTTGATTTATTTTTTGTGTTAATTGTTAAAATTTATCAATCCAACAAGTAAGAACAAAACCCTTTACCCCATCGGTCATGTAGAATGAAAAATAAGCCTCCTCTTCCACTAGAGGAAACTCTTGTCTATCGTCAGAAGAATAAGAAAATTAAAACATCAAATCTAGTACTTCAAGAGCTATTACTTCTGGTCCTCCATCTGAGATAGATCCACCGCAATCATCTTTTCTTGTGAGTATATAGCCCGAGATTACCGCTCCATTGGATGGTGAATCTGACACAGTCAAAATTGAAGCACCTGAAATCTCATTACCTGAGGTTATTGAACTTGAATTTACTAAATCAGAGACAACTCAACATGAGGTTATACAACCTGAGGTACCCTAGTTATCTACACGTATTACTTTAGGACCTTCTTATTCTCTTCCTCTATCTCAGACACAACCCCAAACTATATATCTTGGACCCGACTGTGAACCACCTCCACCTGGTCTCATGAGTATCGAAGATATTCTATAGGAAGAGCCTTAATCCTCCTCTCATATTCGAGCAGGGGCTCATTTTTATCAGGCCCATCCTTTTCCTTCTCCTCATACTCCATCTCAACCTCCTTTGTCTAATTATTTTCCTTTTAACTCACGTTTGAGTTCCCTTTGGAAATATTCTTTGGGACAGATAACCATGATTGAGTCTGCTATGGTTTTCCAACATGTATCTACTACCATGGCCAAGACAACCTAAGTTTCAACCTCATACATTTTGTAACAACACCAAAGGCACATTTGTATGTTGGCTTGTTCGTCCTACCTAGTTACCAATATGTGTTTGGTACCTTCTCTGGTGCAACATCTAGTCCATGGACCTCTCCCATGACATCTACATCTGTAATTTCATCTAGAACTTCCTTAATGAGCGTTATACAATCTGCTCCTCTTCCTTTGTTTACACCTATAGTTCAACAATAAACTGACCCTTATGTTAGTGGATATTTTTATTTACAACAACCCAATCTATCTTTTATTGGGAACCCTCCTCTTGGGGGGAATTTGCCTCCAGATTATCCTCCTTTTTTCAGTGGGGTGGGGTGGGAAACATGTTGTAAGCTCATTTCCATCTCCTCAAGTTAGTTCTCAGGCTCAAACGAGTCCTCCGTATTCGGGAATGGTTATTAATGTTTGTCAACCTACTATGCCTATCCCACATGGTTTATTTTTGGCTTCATATCTGGTATCTCAACTTGTTCCACCTACATCTTAGATTTATGTTCAACAACCTATATCTCAACTCATTCAATCTCAAATGAATGTGAGCCAACCTTTACATTCTGTACCTTTAACTCGACCAATTCTACCAATATCTGATGCATCTCAAGCCATGTATGCCCAACCTTTTAAAGGGAACTTATAGTCACAACAATTTGGGCAGGTCATTCCTCAAAGTAAAATGGGACAGAATGTGTATGGTATGGCACAGGCACAACCACAACCAAGCCCACATTTTATTGGAATGATGCAAAATCCCACAAGGAAACAATATCCATCATATAAAGGTATCCATCGAATGCCTTACGATCAGCAAGTCCAAACTCAGTCATTTCAACCTTTGCAAGGTTATCCTGGAATTGGTTTTAGGTCCCTATATTACTAGTATAGTCCCTTATTGTTGTTATTGTAACCCCATTATTGTTATTTTTGTACCCCTGTAACCCCCATATTGTTATTATTGCGCCCTTCAATTATTATTGTTAGGTCGGATAGGATTACATTGTGGCCCCACTAGGATTACATTGTGGCCCCATGGACTCCTGTATATAGAAAGGAGGTTTTGTCATTTGTATCATCCAAGAATTGTTCATTTATGTAATTTATTGGAGGTTTCCTCCTCGAAGTGGTTGATTTCTAAGGCACTGATCTCTCTTTTCTTCTATTTTTGGAGTTGGTTTCATAAAATTTGGTTTAAGGGAAAATGCTAGGGTTCAAGCAGTGGAGGATCACATCGAGCATCAACAAGAAGTTCTCCAAATCTTAAAGGATAACCTAATTTTGGCACAAAATCGAATGAAACAACAAGCAGATCAACATCGCAGTGAGATAAGTTTTGATGTATGAGATTGGGTATTTTTACGGCTACAACCATACAAACAAATGTCCCTCAAGAAAGCTAAGAAGGATAATAAGTTATCACCAAATTACAATGGTCCTTACAAGGTTTTGCAAAATATTGGTACTATGGCATACAAATTGGATCTTCATGCTTCTTCGCGAGTGCACCCAGTTTTCCATGTTTCATGCTTAAAAAAGCTTATAGGGGACAAACTTCCAGTTCAAACAATATTGCCAGAACTTGATGAGGAAGAAAAAACCATATTGGAAGCTGAAGCAGTGACAAAAAAAGAACTCGACAACTACGGAATCGATCAATTTCAGAGTATCTCATCAAATGGAAGAACTTACCAACTAAATATTCTACATGGGAGGATGAGAATTTCATATAAAAGCACCCGGAGCTACTCAAGCATTGAGGACAACACTTTTTTTAAGGAGAGGAGCATGTTAGGTCCCTATATTACTAGTATACTCCCTTATTGTTGTTAATGTAATCCCTTATTGTTATTTTTGTACCCTTGTAACGCCCATATTGTTATTATTGTGCCCTTCAATTATTATTGTTAGGTCGGCTAGGGTTAAATTATGGCCCCATGGACTCCTATATATAGAAAGGAGGTTTTTTCATTTGTATCATCCAATAATTGTTCATTTATGTAATGTATTGGAGGTTTCCCCCTCAAAGTGGCTGATTTCTAAGGTGTTGATCTCTCTTTTCTTCTATTTTTGGAGCTGGTTTCATAACAATTAGACAGTAGGGTTATGTGCATACTAGTTATCAAAATCCTCCCTATCCCGGGACACAGATACCTTTTGCTAAGGTTATTCCATCTTATCTAGGGTATCCTCCACTGAACCTCAATAGGAAGTTGTCATCTATAGAAAATCTCGAATTGTTGGATTTGACCAGGCTCACCAACAATCCTATTTCTCATTCTCCTTAGTGGTCGATTATTCCTACCAAGTTTCCTTTTGATATTCCTAAATTCAATGGAAATCCTAGAGAAGACCCATCTATGCATGTGATGAATTATCATTTGTGGTGTTATTTGAACTCCCTCAATGATGATTTTGTTCATTTGCGTCTTTTCAAGGGTACACTCATTGGTACAACAACAGAGTTGTATATTGAATTAACTTGATCTTCGTTCGATAACTTCAACGCCTTGGCTACTACATTCCTAACACATTTCTAATTACCCATCATATATGAGACTAAAATTAAACTCTTAATCAATTTCAGACAATCTAATTCCACTCACATCTCTGATCATGTTCATGAGTGGTGATGTCGCCATCATTTGGTTAAAACTTGTGTTCATGACCAATTGTTAGTTAAATGGTTCTTTAAGTCTTTATTTCCATCTATCACAGAAGACGTAGGCGGATTCGTAATCAAAGAGCAGGTGATTTCTCATGCCCAATACTTGAATCTCATCTATACCTAATCTGGTATGCTTTACGATAAGATACCAAATGCTCTATGACCTACCGACATTGTTTCTCAAACTCCTAGTAAACAATCACATGTTGTCGATGACGTGATTGGTTCTACCAGCTAGTATTCGACAGGTAAAACATCTGGTTCAACTCTTGTTGTCACTGCTCAAAGCCCTCCTTCCACTCCTGCAACTTCTACTTTCGATAATCTCCTAAACTTATCATCATCTTTAGCCAAAATATACTTTTGTCACCAACCACTCATAAATATTTTGATGGAAGAACTACTAAATCATGTGGGATTTTGAATTTTCTACAGGTAGAATTAGGTGCCAAGACTGTATCAGTAGAAGTCGAAGTTATCTACAGACCTCTATATTATAATCTTCTACTCAATCGTACGTGGATCTATGCCATGGCTGCAGTCATTTCCACATAATTTAGAATGATCACTTTTCCTCATAAAGGCAGTATCATAACCATCAATCAACTCACTCTCTTTGCCATTGATTCTTCAGTTATCAGAGGTGTCCCTATCGTGGGGGAAAACCCTCACCCATATCATCATGTTGGGGTTGGACTTCTTAAGGATTCCTCTCTCAAGGGAACCTTTTCTATTCCTCCTCCCTCACTCCCTGACAAATGTACTTCAGTTTCCTATTTAATATGATATTTTCTTGTACTACTCCAATTGATCCATGGGTTCTACTAAATCAATCTAATATCGACAGTTTTTGTGACCGTATTCCTCTCAGCCCCATTGAGCTTGACTACAAATCCATTTGTTCATCTTGCATGGCTTATTTTGATCCTTCCTCTTGATCAATTGGGTAGATCGTTCTTTATATTATGGTACGTCGTCTGATCCTTTCTCTCATATGTTTTACACTGATGAGAGAATCATGGAGATCATGATGTTGGATGATGCGTCGTGGGATGACCATCATCATCGTCCCTCCTTGCAAGATTCCTTCAAGGACAATCTTAGTGAACATTATCAACCCAATATCGTTGAGTTATCTAAGAATTCCACATCCATCTATGATTTCAATTATGAGAAGAACGTGTCGAACATTGAAGAGACTATCCTTCTTGACATTTCAATTAAACCCAAAATTGTTAAAAATCTACATATCAGTGCATGTTTATCTCCTGATGAGGTCAAGACTTATAAAGCCCTATTCCAGGAATTTAGAGACGTTTTTGCCTAGTATTATGAAGAAATGTTAGCTATCTATCCATGTAGAAAATCCACATATATTCAACTGATATTGTAATATTCTAAAACACTAGCATATCCCCGCGACAGGGAAAGGTAACTCCAAAGTTTTTTTTTGAAATGTTAATGAATCATCAATAGAGGATTTATTTACTAAGAAATATGATTGTTTTTAATAGTTAATGAATCATTAATATAATCTAATTTCCAAGAATAAAAGGAAACATAATCAATATTCACAATAAAAGTAAAAAAATATTTTTAACCCAATTCCAAGAATACATTAAAAAAATAAAACAGATTGATTTATGACAACCATTCTAAATTTTTAGAGTTTCAATGTTCAATTATATTAGTTTTTTTTTTCAAAAAAAAAAATCTGCTTTTCAAATTTTTTTATTCTATGTAAAAGATTGTTTATTTTTAGTAAAAATATATCAAATTAAATATCTGTTAATTAGACAACTTTATTGAGAAACTCATTACAAAATATATTTGTACTAATCATTACAAAATACACTTACTCAAACTATTCAAATCACTCAATTCATTCAAATCTAAGCCATTTGAAAACTTAACAATAGAATATATCTCAGAAACAAAATAAAACCTTTGATAGAAATATTTGAAAATATTTCCTTTTTCATTTTTATAGTGAATGTATAGAGGGTCTTGGTTGTAATCATCATGTGATGGAAAGGATTCATTGTTAATTTGATAAATAAAGATGAAAATTATGAAAATAAAAAAATCATATTTGGGATAATAGTGCATAGTTTATATTTGTAGTCTTGGTGACACTAATGTTGAATAATCACTACCAAATACACACGTTCAGTTCACTCAATATTTGTAGACTTGATTTCCCTCACTTCTCTTTCAGTATCAATTTTGGGCTTGTTAACCATTTCAAGTATTGTACAACGAGACCTCTCAACAATTTGATCATATTTCAATTTATGTTTTTTGAATTCACACTTTACAACATAGAGTGGAAAAATAAGCATAACAAAGTATATTTTGGCTAAAGATGATGATAAGTTTAGAAGATTCTAGTCAGTCACATACATTTTATTGACAAATTGAATAGTTTTTTCAATTTGATTGTCATCATGGCTCATTGGATGCTTTAGATCACTAGCCATTGATTCCATCTACATTACCATTATCCTCAATTAACACTAACTCTAAAGCAACTATAAACTTCCTTTTTTTTACATATTTTCCATAATTTGTTATAGATTATGGATTAGGAAACTATGAGTGATTATTATCTTCAAGGATTTTGTTTTATACCAACCTCACTTATCATAGTTGTTATTTCAATTCCTGTGTCTAAGCCAAAAGTCACCTTCAATGTTTCATTAAATATTCCATCTCTCAATGTCCAAATACCATAAAAAATTTTCCTCTAAATGTTATATGTGATTTTCATAAAAGACAAGGAACAAAAATGATTGAAAATAGACATTGAATTAGACTAATTGTTGTCTTTCAAATGATAGTAAATTGTAGTGTAAAACAGTTACTGACATTTACCTCTTCAACTTGCCAAGTTTTTTTCTCTAATCATTTTCCAACAGTGCCATTCCTTTCTAATAGTAATGCAAAGGAAAATTATTCCTAGGCTTCCAACCATGAGGGGAAACCCATGTAATATCTTCAATAATGACGTGATTTCTTATATCCATAAGCTTAGACAAGTCAATCCATGCTCCCCACTGGCGACAATGGTGTTTTTCATATGCTTGAGAAAATGTTCAACTGAGACTCGTGTCTTTAATATGTTTATGAGCTTGTGCACTTAGTGCTTTCCATAAAATTCACTTGCATGGAGCCACTTTATTTCATGCATGATATCCAATAACTTTAGTTATTTTGTTCGATATCTTTCATCTCAATTAATTTCTACAATTAAAACTTGAAATTTCGATCCTATTTAAGCATGGTGCATATGCATATGAATGTTCCTTTTACAATCCTCATGAGCTAAGTTAACTTAAGGTGCTTGAGCACACTTTTTTTATCCATATTAATGCCAGGTACATTCATCCTTTTCAATTGTATGGTCCTACCATTTCAGGGCACCTCTTTTTCGAATTTTGGGTGATGACTATTCATGGTAGTGTGCGAGGTTAAGATTTTTTTTGCTAGAATGTTTTCTATTGAAGCTTACTTATCAACATACTCCCATTTTATGGGAGTGCCATTTTGTTCCACATAAGAAGTGATGTGTTGATTGTTGCTACCCGAGACACATTAAGAAATGGAAACCTAGAGTTACATGAAACCCAACATGAAATAATTTAAAAGTGAAGTATGATCATTTTACCTTTAATACAGCGATGACTCTCTAAGAAATTGGATGATGTGTATGTTTACAATGCACTGAAATTTTAACAGTTTTATCAAAAGTTGAAGTACTTGGATGGTTAACCCTCAATGAAAAAATAACATTAAGTGAGAATCCAACATATATGGTTTACAAATGAAAATTGTCTGATTTTCCAAAAGGAAGAAACATTTCAACATGTATGGTGGGCTAATAATCAAAAAATTTTGGGATTGGTTTGTTACAAAAATATCAATTTGTTCATTGGCCCTCTCTAGTAAAAGAGGGTCATCTTTGAGGATAAATGGATGAATAAAATAGGAAATAATAACAATAAGGGATGCTATTAAGATTAATAAACATCTCTTGTTCATATGGTAAAGGCATTGTCCAACCACTTTCATTCGAAGTACACCACTTCACCTATGGAATGTTGCCACATTTGAATCTTATATCACAGTAATATAGTTTGCATCTTAGATAAGAATGTTGGAATAGACAATGATTCTCTTGTAGTTGGAGCTAAAAAAAACATAAATACCTTATTTTCTTAATAGGGAGGGGGAACAAATATTTCAGTACTTTTGCTAGAAATGTATAATAATATGATGATTTTTTTTTTGTGAAGTAATGAATAATTGGATGCATTTGTTAAAAAATAAAAGTAATTTTGCATTGTCTTGTATTGTAACATAATTTATTTCTTCTTTACATTTTCCTTCACTTCCATACTAGGCCCTCGGATTCAAGGAAAAATAAAACCAAGATATAGCTTAGGAAATGAGATCTAACTTTTGGAAAACATAAACCAAATTTGGAAAATAATTAGCTTCAACCAAGCCCTCAAATAGTGTTCATAAAGAAATGCCAACAACAAATAATACACAAATTTCATACCAGAAAATAAACAATTTTATCAATGATTACTTGCATTTATTATGAGTGTTTCCATAATGTTCCACTAGCAAACATAGTAGATTGCATAGAAAAGTGCTAAGTTCACATCGGGTGCAAAACTTTGAGATGTTTTTCAGAGACTCTGATGCTAAGTTGATATTGCACTAGTTGATCCTTGACTTTCTTGAAGAAATTCTCCAGAAATGGACTTTGTTCTCCTTCGAGTGTTATTTTTTAAGTTTGATTGTCTCACATGAGAATTGATTATGCTCTCATCAATCAAAGTAGAAAACTCGGTTCCCAACGCAATATTATCCTAGTAAATTCTTGCATGGACTGGTGCCCTTAAGAAACCTTGTGTTTCTTAGGTTAATCAACAAGTAGATAACTAAAATAATAGCGTGGAAAAAACTACAAGCAAGCACACAAATTTTATCAATGTAAAATTCTAATTACAATTTAAAAAATAATAACAATAAAATTATTAATTAAAATAGTTGCATTAAAAAATTAAAAATTGCTAAATTATTGATTAAAATATCACGATCAAGATACATAATAATCATAATTATGTGAACTTCCATTTTATCAAATAATATGTACAAAACTTTAAAAAGTTTCCATAAATTCAGTGTTAGATGATGTTTTTCGATGGAGGTGTAAAAATACATGATATAACAATAATAATGTTATAATAAGGTTGAGGTTGTATAAGAAACACTTTCAAAACACAAATGTTTTTTCATTAAAAGACAACACAATACCTGGACCAATGTAAGTCTTTTCAATTTACTTTATTTGTATACCTTCTGCCATTTTCGATATGGATATTATATTATGTGTGGTTTCTTTATCATTATATAAAATTTTCTGCCAGTTCAGAATAGATCAGATCCCCTCGAGTATTTTTGAAGGGACGTAAAATATAAGCCTTAGTCCCCTTCCCTTTATTCCATCTTTTTACAATAGGTAATATTGTGGGGTTTGGTCCCATCAAAACACTCAGTAATGGCGCCCAAAATCGTTAATGAGTAAATGGCCTCTTTAGTTAATGAGTAATTTTAAGGGTGAAGTAATTTGAAGTAGAGACTGTAGCACCTGATTGACGAAGCACTCAAGAGGTGGACATACAAGATTTTCTGCAACGAGATTAATTAAAGGATAATTGATCATTTTTGAACTGAATACAAATCAAGGTTGGTAATACCATAACTAGAGATTTGGGGTTTTGAGCCTCACCATTAGAAAATCGTGCAAGTTGACATAAGTAAGCACCTAGGGAGGAAAAATAGACTAACAAATTTGCATGCAAAATACCATGGTTGATATTCTATTAATAAATAAATGATTGACAATGGTTAGATGTTCGTCATAGGAATTCAATGGACACCACTAATAGGGAAGTCAATTCCCCAACTAAGCGAGGGAACCTTATTTCACCTTCGAAGCAAGTATTTACAACATCACCATGCATCTCCACCATTAATGTGCCTTCCCAAATTCAAATTCACAATTGATGGTGTTGTCGGTGATCTCCACCATTAATACACCTCCATAAATTCGTAGTTGATGATCCTGTTCGTGATAACATTTATTAAGCGGTTTTCCGAGAAGTTTTTTAGATCGTCTAAACAGGTGTTACTTATTTTATTTGGACATATGAAGAAAACAATTATAAGACCTCTCCCTTAAAGAAATCATTCGGTGTAAAAATGCTTGAATCTATACTACATATTGCGGAAACCAATTACGGTCGCATAATCACATGAACAAGAAAGAGAAAGAATTTCAATCACACAACACAAATATTTATCTAGGGAAAGCCTTAGCTAAAAACCCTCTATCTATATATTGCATAAGTCAAAGAATATGAGAACAATAAAATGTTTCTCTCAGCCTTGAGAGTTGTCTGCGCTATTTCTATCTGTATCACTACCAACCTGTGCACAAGCTTCTCTTGGCACACCTTTCTCTCACAAGCTCCATGCACAAACTTGTGCTTCCTATTGTTTCGTATCAGCGACTTGTGCTCACAAAAACAATGATTAAACGTGTGCTTTAATTCATCCATTTAAAGAAAATAGTGAGTTCTCTCATTAAGGAATGATTTATTTTAGGCCACCTTCTAACTCCATGTACCACCTATACAATTTGGATGATTATACAAATGATAGTTAACTTCCCTTTAACTCCAATCTCAACTAGGTCTTCCTCGTAACTAACATGCAACAACTATTTATAGTGAATTATCAATTATATGATTGATCACTACATGTGAATTAAAAGAAATTTAATTCACTAGATCTCTCACTAGCTCCTCCATCAGTTATAACTACTTAAACTAACTTTAACTCAAATAATTAAGTTAAATAATTACAACTCAAAGTAAATTGTAACTAGACCCCCTAAAACTTAGAGAGAACTCTACATGCCTCTAGTTTGACCCTCAACTCAAATTGACTGATCTAACTAAGTCTTCCTAACTCAATTAACTCGTAGAAGCTGTCATGTGATGTGGAATTACAATTTCCTTCTAATTTAATTAAGGAAAAAATAAATTAGAATATGTTTTGATGCCATTTTCAATATTTATTGTTACCATTTTCTACACTTCCTCTCAACAATAAAGGAATTCAACTCTATCCTCATCTGGTACCTTTGGAATATTTTGCATGCAACACTTCTCTCTAGTTTTGTTGCTACTACAACTTTGGAAGCTGAAAAGCATCCAAATTGAATCACTACGATGCATATGTCACCAAATTCTTTGACTGCTACAGAACGGTGTAGCTGAAATAATGAACAGAACTATTTTAAATATGGTTCGCTCCATGTTATTTTTCAAGAATGTAAAATTGATGTTTTGGGCTGATGCAGTTCTATGTGCTGTTTACATAAAGAATAGGTGTCCTTCAAGTTCAATTAGAAACAAAACTCCTTTTGAAATGTGGCATGGCCACATTCCTTCAGTAAAGCATTTCAGGGTCTTTGGGTCCCCCTGTTATGCCTTGATACCCAAGGGTCAAAGGAACAAAATTGGTGCTAGAAGTCGAAAATGTATCTTCTTGGGGTACTCCAATACCTCCAAAGGATATCGTCTCTATGATGAAGCAAATAAGAAGTTTTTAATAGCAAGAGATGTCATATTCCTTGAATCCTCCAAGAGTGACAAGGTTGTTGAGCGGCAACTTGATTTCCTGGATAGATTCACACATGCAAAGTCTTTCCAAGAATTTGATAATCAGATTCCACATCTTGAAGGGGGGATTCTGATATTGAATCAAACTATGGAATCATGTCCTGAAGCACTCTATCCCCCACATGAAGAAACAACCACGGATGACACATTGAATGATGTGATTGACAGAATTGGGAGATTGAATCTTGAATCAATCCCAACTCAGTCAAATGACCAGTCTGGGCCATCTTAGAGAGGTCCTCCCAAATGGCTGACAAAGACACTGGAGAATGTTCATCCTAATGAGGTTGGAAAAAAAGGAACAAGAAGTTCCACTAAACAAATCGAAGGTGATGTAGATAATTCTGATTCTCCTGTTGATATGGATATTGCTTATAACTATGAATTGAGTTTGTCTACATATCATGAACCAACTTCCTTCAAATAAGCCGCTTCTCATGATGAATGGAAATAAGCGATGCAAAAGGAGTATGATGCCTTGATAAAGAATGGCACTTGGAAGCTGGTTGATCCGCCTTTGGGAAAAAAACCAATTGGTTGTAAGTGGGTCTACAAGAACAAGTATAAAGCAGATGGCTCACTTGACAAGCACAAGGCCAAGCTTGTGGCAAAAGGTTTTTCACAAAAATAAGGAATCGATTATGAAGAAACTTTTGCTCCAATAGCAAAATGGACCACCATCCGGACTCTCTTTGCCCTAGCAGCTCAGAATGGATGGAAAGTCCATCAGATGGATGTAAAACCACCTTTTTGAATGGAGATCTAAAGGAGAAAGTTTATATGTCCCAGCCAGAAGTATTTGTGGTAAAGGGTCAAGAACACAAAGTTTGCAAGCTTATAAAATCCTTGTATGGCCTCAAGCAAGCACCACGAGCCTGGTATGAGAAATTAACCGAGCATCTTCTGAAACTTGACTTCAAACATTTTGATCTTGATGATGCAACTTTGTTTGTTAAGAAAGTTGGAAAAACAATTGTATATCTTGTGGTGTATGTAGATGATCTTTTGATAACAGGGAACAATGAGAGCTATATTGCATCCATGAAGAAATAATTGAAGAAAGGTTTTGAAATGACTGATTTGGGTCATGTTCATTACTATCTGGGTATTGAAGTAATTCAACATCCTAAATATATATTTCTTTCTCAAAAGAATTACATTAGAGATCTTTTGAACAAGTTTGGCATGGATGAATGCAATCCCTTAACCACTCCAATGGAACAAAAATTGAAGCTCACATCTATTGAAGGGAAGGAATTCGAGGATGCAACTAAGTATAGACAGCTTATAGGAAGTCTTATCTACCTGACCACCACCAGACCTGACATTTCATTTGCTGTTGGAATCCTCTCAAGGTTCATGCAAAAACCTTGTGAAGGACATTGGTCTGCTGCAAAAAGAGTGTTAAGGTACTTGGAGGGGACTCAAGACTTTGGACTCAAATATACACAGGTAGGCGACTTCAGCTTGATTGGATATTCTGATTCAGACTTTGATGGCGACAAAGAAACAGGGGTGTCTACTACAGGTTACACCATGAGTCTTGGATCAGAAGCTGTCTCATGGAGATCACGCAAACAGTCAGTTCCAGCAGATTCCACGACCGAGGCAGAATATGTGGCAGCAGCTGAAGCAACAAAGGAAATTGTGTGGCTCCGGAAAATCCTGGAAGATTTGCAGATGAAACAAATGTATTCCACTCCACTCATGATCGACAAAACTTCTGCAATAAAGTTGGCCAAGAACCCAAAGTTCCATGATCGAACAAAGCACATCAATACAAAGTACCATCTAATTCGACATCATGTTCAAGCCAAAACCATCCATCTACATCATTGTTCCACAAATGAGAAAACTGCTGATATCTTCACCAAAGCACTTGGAAGAGAAAAGTTTGAAAAGTTCAGATCGATGCTTGGGCTCACCAACATCCCTTTGGATTAAAGGGGGGAATTTTGACACCTAATCCTATGGGTTGGGTGTGGATATGTAATATTGTATAATAAATAATATTAGGAAATAAGGAAGGCCAAGAGTCATTGGGAGATGAATCCCAATAGCCTCACCTCCATGTATAAATACATGTACATTCTTCATCTAATACACATTCTGATTTGCGGAGTTACCTCCTGGTTTGACAGTTGAATCTGCACTATTTCCAACTATTCTCTGTGCTCCAGTATCTGACTATTTCTAGTCTCTACATTTGTCACTCTGACATATGACTGCATCAACTGCCATGGATCCATCCTGCTACTGAGTACTATGGGCTCTTGTAGCAAGGTAATGATCCATTAGACAAAACATCTCAATGGACCCTGCCCAAATTTCTGCACTCTTGGGACTATGACTTCACATCACCCCACCTCTCACTTGGAGGTATGGCTGCAAGTTCTCCCTCTTCCCACTTGGCTCGAAATTTCCCCCTACTAGAGGTCTCTGCTTGAGTGGATTCCTCGACTCAGTATCCTCTATGCTTCTCTAATTATGACTACTCCACAACTTTCTGAGGCTTCTTTTGAGGTTGCATGTTGAGAGGTAATTCATGCTCCCTCTCAACCACCAAGTGGCTAACCTTTTCCTTTCTCCTCAAAGATTTGCATGCATCTTGTACCTCAAGTGCACAAATGTTATTGACTCGCACATCGATTTGTTTCACCTATCCTGTGGCGATGTGTCTAAGGAAAACCTTTCCTTTTATAAATATCACATCATAGCCAAGGCCTTCTAATACCGCTATGAAAAAAAACATTCTTCTTTAGTCCTGGAAAAAAAATACATATGTGAGTATCAGAGGGGAGGGATAATCCCTCTGAAAGGTAAAAATACCAATATTGATCGTGTTATACATACCTCCCATCATCTCCAAACTCTATGTTATGTTTTAGGTCTTTCTCCTCCGAGTCATTAAGGATATCTCTATTCCCCATCATATGGAACGAGGCATCGATATTGAGATACCACATGAATCCCATTACAGTGCTTGTCATGCATGAAATGAGAGTGAAATCGAGTTTGAACTATGAAGCTAGAGCATCACCTGTTGTTGCTACTGTATGCTCCTTCTTGCTTGTCTTATGTGGTCATGTCGTGGAATAGTGCCTGAACTCATGACTGTGAAAACAATTGATGTTGGAAAAGTATTTATTCTTTCCATATTCACCTTGGGAATTATTTCCCTTAGATTTCTTTCCTTTTCCAACTAATTCAAAATCTTCTTCTTTTTCTTTAGAAGAAGTCCCACCTCTGGTGTTTCGCCGAATGTATGCTTGCACCAAGTCAGACCACAATCGCTCCCACACTGGTAGCTTCTCCCTCCCATTATCGAATCCTGGTAGCTTTGCAAGCTATTTGGAAGGCCTAGAAGTTCCAAGCTCACCAAATCATCCTAGGGAATGGTAACGCCAACACTTCCAATATCATCTCGACATTGAGTGAACTTCATCAAGTATTTTGGTATTGTTTCGCCCTCCTCCATGATGATATTTTTGAGCTCTTCCTTTAGCACCAACTTCCTATGGTCATTGTTGTTTAGAAAAAAATATGTTAAGGCCTTCCACATAGTATATGGTGTTTCATTTCCATGGAGGTTCGAGACAATATGATTTCTAACTCCTTATAAGAGAATCCTTCTCACCTTTGCTACATTCTTCTTACATGCATCAAGATTTTGAGCATTTGTTGCTATGGGCCTGGGAATATCACTGTCTATGAATTCCTTCAACCCATTGTCCTCCAACACTGCCTCCATAATTTCCTTCCAAGCTAAGTAATTTGAACTACCCTCAAGGGCATATTCAAATCTTAATCCATATAAAGACATCCTCATTTGTTGTTGGTCCTAAAGAATAAATCTGCAAATTCGACTCACTTGTTCAAAACAAACTCGTATTCTTCTCTTCTATAGTGATTCCGCTCTGATACCATGTACAAAATCTACATATATTCAATTGTTCTTGTAATATGCTAAATCAAAATACTTGAATCTCTTCTACAAATTGCAGAAACCAATTACAATCGCACAATCACATGAACAAGAAAGAGAAATAATTTCAATCGCACAACACATATTTATTTGCAGAAAGCCTCAACTAAAACCCTGATATTTGTATATTACATAAGTCAAATAATATGGGAACAATACAATGCTTCTCTCAGATGTGAGAGCTCTTTGTACTATCATTTTCTGTCTCACTACCAACCTGTGCACAAGCTTCTCTTGGCACACCTTTCTCTCATAAGATCCACCCACAAACTTGTGCTTCCTATTGCTTGGTCTCACCAATTCGTTCTCACCAAAACAATGATTAAACTTGTGCCTTCATTCCTGCTTTTAAAGAAAATTAGTGAGTTCTATAATTAAGGAATGATTTATTTTAGGCCTTCTTCTCACTGCATGCACCACCTCTACAATTTGGATGATTATACAATAGATAGTACACTTCCATTTAACTCCAATATCAACTAGGTCTTCCTAAAAAATGATACACAACAACTATTTATATTGAATTATTAGTTATCTCATTGATTACTGCATGTGAATTAAAACAAATTTAATTCACTAGACCTCTCACTAGCTCCTCCATCAGCTAGAACTAGTTAAACTGATTTTAACTAAAGTAATTAAGTTAAATAATTACAACTCAAAATAAATTGTAACTAGACCCCCTAAAACTTAGAAATAACTCTACATGCCTCTAGTTTCACCCTCAACTCGAATTGACTGAGCTAACTAAGTATTCCTAACTCAGTTAACTCGTACAAGCTGTCATGTGACGTGGAATTACAATTTCCTTCTAATTTAAAAAAGGAAAAATAAAATTAGAATCACGTTAGATGCCATTTTCAATATTTCTTATTGCCATTTTCAACAATCTGAACATTATTGTGCATGAAATTAAGACATATCCTGATGCTAAACCAGTTTGGCAATGCCTTTTCCCCATTCATCCAAATAAGGTCGTCACTATTAAAGATGAAGTTAAATAACTTCTATGCGTTGGTTTCATCTACCCTATAACTTTAACTGAAAAGGTGTCTAATATTGTTCCTGTCATGAAGAAACAAGGGACAATCTGTGTGTGTCGATTATCGAGACATCAATTGTGCTTTTCCGAAGGACAATTATCCCACCCCATTCATTGACCAGATTGTTGATGATTGTGTTGGTTGTGAATTTTTTTCATTTATGGACGACTTCTCTAGCTATAATCAAATAAACATTCTCTCGACAGACCAACATAAAATTGCATTGATTTATCCCTGGGGCACATTTTCATATAGAAAACTCCCTTTCATATTAAAGAACAATGGAGTTGCATTTCAAAGGGCAACAAATTATGCCTTCCATGACTTCAAACATATTTTGCAACCTTGTTTGGATGATTTTCCTACTCATTCGTGACATTGGGTTGACCACCCAATGCATCTTAGGGCCATATTTTTAGGATGTAGACATTATAACATTCGACTCAATTCGCATAAATGTGTGTTTTTTGTAAGCTTTGGTCGTCTTCTCAGTTTTTTTGTATCAAAACAAGGAATTCATATTGATCCATTGAAAGTATCATATGATCATTGATTTGCCTACTCCTTCTTCCCTCCTTCAGCTTCAACCACTCCAAGGAAAGACTAAATTTCTTCGGAGGTTCATTCCCAACTACACCGAACTAACCAAAGGATTTAATTTCTTGTTAAATAAATGGGTTCCCTTTAATTGGGATGACGCTTCTCAAAATGAATTCAATGCCTTGAAAGATGTATTGATTCGAGAATCCTTGTTATAACCCCCATATTACAAACGCAATTATTTCATGTTCCTCGTCACTGCAGTTACTAACATTTATATGGTATTGGTTTAGGAGGATGATGTAGGAACTGAACATCCTATTTATTACTTGAGTTAGAATCTCAATGACATAGAATTCAAGTACGCCCATGTCAAAAAGTTAGTTTTGCTAGATGTCCAAGCTATCCAGAGATTTCACAATTACATACTCCTCCGAAAAACTATGGTTGTTTCGGATTGAAACCCCATTACATACATCTTATCGTGATAGTTTCCAGGGGGGAAATACTCTAAGTGGATTTTCATCTTATGAGAGTTCAATTTGTAATTCATCAAATCCCAGTGGAAGAAATCCTTAGTTTTTTTGAGCCAATTTGCGACCTTCCTAATTCTGAAATTGAGACAACATCTAGTGATTTTATTCCAGATGAGTCATTTTTTCTGATCTAATCATCTAACCCATGGTATGGAGACATTATCATATATCTCCATACCCATAATTTCCAGTCTAATACCTCTTTCTCTGACCAATAATGTATTCGATATCAAGCCAAAGATTATATTATAATTAGCGACACTGTTTATCACAGTGGTATCGATACTATTTTTTGAAGGTGCCTCACCCATGAGGAAGTCGAGAAAGTATTAAATGAATGTCATTTTGGGGCATGTGGTGGTCATTTGTCTAGATATGCCACCGTGAAAAATATCCTACTTGCTCGTTACTTTTGGCCTACCATATTTCACGACTACATTCTCGTTGTCCAAAAGTGTCATGCATGCCAGATATACAATGGTAAGATTCATGCTCTGCCCACTCCTTTGCATTATGTTATTATCATTGGTCCCTTTGTGAAATGGGTCATCGATTTAGTGACATGTAACCCTCACTTGACTAGGGAGCATGGCTATATCATCATAGCGGTTAACTATTTTACCAAGTAGGATGAGGCGATGTCTACATACAATAATACCAACGAACTAGTTGCTCTATTTTTCTTCGACCATGTTATTGCATGGTTTCGAGTTCCCTAGGTTGTAGTCACAGACCATGGAAAACATTTTCGCAATAAAATTATGTCTAAACTGACTGTTAAGCTGGGACTTTCCTATGAAACTTCCACTCCCTACTACCCTCATGCAAATAGGAAAGTTGAGGCAATTAATAAAGTTCTCAAAACGATGCTTCAACGTATGATAGGGGTCCATAAATAAGACTAGAATATTATTATTTATACAGCCTTATGGGTGTATGAAACCTCTGTTAGGACTACTACTAGGTTTAAACCATTTCAATTAGTTTATGGTCTGGAGGCAATCCTTCCAATTGAATGTGAAATTTTGTCCCTCAAACTTATTGTTGAAATTCTCCCTGTCACTTCTTTGTAAGAGGAATGAGTCTTACATCTGACGTGCTTATATGAAACCCAACGTGATTCTGTGATGGCTAATGAAGCCCATAAGAAACGTATCAAGGAGCAATATAACAAGAGTGTCATGCCTCATGTCTTCTCGGAAAGAGACCTTGTTTTGTTATAGGATCAAGAGTATGATAAATTAGGATCATGGAAGTTCGATCCAATGTGGTCAGGTTGATGTATTATCAAACGTGTTCTTGATAAAGGGGGTTATGAGTTAGTTTATTTAGATGGAGTTCCCTTGGCATAGCCTAGGAATGGTTTGTACCTTAAGAAATACTATGCTTTATTTTTTGCGGAGTGCACTATGTCCATACTCTATATAGGGGTGATTGAGTGTGTTTGCAGTTTATACCCTTCAGATTTTTCTAGGTTTTTGTTAATTTTGTTTACATTTGGTTTGCAGAGTCAACATCCCTCAAACCAAATGTTGGTTATGATAATGTTGCTAGTCATAGTACTCACAACCTCTCTTTCTCATCTTGGGCTATATATGCTCCAAATAGCGAGTTAGTGAGTTTACAAGGCATTATTATCGGTCACTCTACAAATAACATCACTGAGTATAGTGCAATGATCGAACTTTTGTCTGACGTTATTTCTCATGGGATCCGCCATATCATTATCACACTTGACTTATAATTTGTATTACTATATTTGAGTAATGTTTATTTGGTTCAAATTCCAACTATGTTTCGCATGTTCATGAGGGTTCACCTACTCAAAATGTATTTTGATTTCATCGAGTATCAACATATTTCTAGAAATATAAATACATTAGCAGATGCACTAGCTAATCATGTTTTAGATAGAAATTTGTGACACATGTAAATTAATTCAATACACATCACATCACATTGAAAGGAATAATAGAACCATAAGAAACATAGAGGATAGTTATATATGTGTGTGTGTGTGTGTGTGTGTGTGTGTGTGTGTGTGTGTGTGTGTGTGTGTGTGTGTGTATCAAAGTTTTGATTTTACAAAATTTGTGCCCGAGACACATATGGCGACACAACGTAAAACATACATGAAGTTAAAATATGTTTTTGTTTATTATCAAGACATCAATTGTGCTTGTCAGAAAGACAATTATCCCAAACCATTTATCGACCATATTTTTTATGATTGTGTTGGTTGTGAATTTTTTTCATTTATGGATGACTTCTCCGACTATAATAAAATAAACATTCTCTCGACGAACCAACATAAAACTACATTCTTTTATCCCTGGGGCACATTTTCGTATAGAAAATTCCCTTTTAGATTAAATAACGATGCGGCTACATTTCACAGGGCAATAATTTATGCCTTCCATGACTTCAACATATTGTGCAACCTTATTTGGATGATTTTCCTACTCATTCGCAATGTCGAGTTGATCACCGGATGCATCTTAGGGCCATATTTTTATGATTTACACATTATAACATTCAAATCAATACACATAAATGTGTGTTTTGTGTAAGATCTGGTCATCTTCTTAGTTTTGTTGTATCAAAACAAGGAATTCGTATTGATCCATTGAAAGTATCATGCAATCATTAATCTGCCTGCGCCTTCTTCCCTCCTTCAGCTTCAACAACTCCGAGGGAAGGCTATATTTCTTCGGAGGTTCATTCCCAACTATACCGAACTAACCAAAGGATTTACACACTTGTTAAATAAAGGGGTTCCCTTTCATTGGGACGACACTGCTCAAAAGGCGTTCGATGCCTGGAAAGATGTATTGATTCGGGCATCCTTGTTATATCCCCCAGATTACCAACATGATTATTTCATGTACCTCCTCGTTGCAGTTACTAAAATTTATACGGTATTGAATCATGAGGATGATGTAGGAAGTGAACATCCTATTTATTACTTGAGTTAGAATCTTAATGACACTGAAGTTAAGTACACCCATGTCGAAAAGTTAGCTTTGGTGGATGTCTAAGCTATATATAGATTTCACAATTACATACTGCTCCGCAAAACTATGGTTGTTTCAGATTGAAACCCCATGGCATACATCTTATCAAAAAAATTTCTAGGGGGGTAGTACTCTAAGTGGATTGTCATCTTATAAGAGCTCGATTTGGAATTCATCAAATCCCAATAGAAGAAATCCTTAGTTTTTGCTGAGATAATTTGTGACCTTCCTAATTCTGAAACTGAAACAACATTTAGTGATTCTATTGCAGATGAGTCATTTTTTTTTATCTCGTCATCTAAACCGTGGTATGGAGACATTATCATATATCTCCATACCCAAAACTTCTAGTCTTATACCTCTCACTCTAACCAACAAAATATTCGATAACAAGCCAAACATTATATTATAATCAATGACACTCTTTATCACCGTGGTATCGATACAATTTTTTGAAGGTGTCTCACCCATGAGGAAGTCAAGAAAGTCTTAAATGAATTTCATTTTGGGGCATGTGGTGGTTATTTTTCTAGATATGCCACCGAACAAAATATCCTACGTGCTGGTTACTTCTGGCCTACAATATATCTCAACTACATTCTCGTTTTCCAAAAGTGTCATGCATGCCAGATATATGATGTTAATATTCATGCTCCACCCACTCCTTTGCATCCTATTATCACCATTGGTCCCTTTGCGAAATGGGGCATTGATTTAGTGACATGTAACCTCGCTCAACCAGGGGGCATGGCTATATCATCATAGTGGTTAACAATTTTACTAAGTGGGCCGAGGCGATGCCTACATACAATAATACCAACGAAAAAATTGCTCTATTTTTCTTCAACCATGTTATTGCATGGTTTAGAGTTCCATAGGCTGTAGTCACAGACCATGGAAAACATTTTCATAATC